>LFIW01000421.1:0-17561 GCA_001625285.1 Colletotrichum incanum
GCGGGTTTCCATCTTTTGGTCTCTTGGTGAAGTGGATGAGCTCGGACTTATCGGTGTCGAAAGTGATTCCCTCTGACGCCCTCCATTCTTGGGCTTCCTCCCATTCTTTCGCTAGCAGGGCACAGTTGTCCTCTAGTGAAGTTGAGCTTGCCATGATGGCAATGTCGTCGGCATAGCCAAGAGATAAGAGGTGTCAGTCCGAGGACATGGGAAAACCCAAACGATGCAGCAACAGCCGCCGCGGAGGTCAGCCCGTCGTCGGCTGTCCAGATCATTCAGTAACTTGAGCAATTCTGCTATTCCTACGAACAACGTCCGCCTCATGGTGAAGCCTGCAAAGCAACTGTCGTCAAGCCAAAAAAGATTCGGCACACGAAGAATCCCTCGACTCTCTTCTCAGAATCTCGGGGTCGAAGACCTAGCGCAAAAGCATGGATCAAGCGCCAAACAACGCGGCAGCAGCTATGGCCCCCGCTCGTACATCCTGGGTCGATGAGATGACGAAGGCCTTCAACTTCGTTTGCGTAGATTTACGCAAAATCAAGAGTAAATTTCCCAAGTTGTCCAACAAAGACATGAGGAAGGTCCTGGAATTGAACCCCTACCTCCGGTCGCGTGTGGAGACGTCCGAGGCCGCGGCTAAAACAAAAGTCGACTGGCAAGATTTGGAAAAATGGATCGACACCGCGACGGAAAAGATGCAAGATGACCATGAGGTTTTTTTCAACTAGTTACAGAAGCTGGGAATCGATGCCTCTAAAACTCCTTTAGCGGACCTGGCCAATCGAGACAGTTTCATCGAGCGCATGTCGCCAGAGACGGTGTCATTCTTGCAACGCTCTATCGGCCCCAATTGGAAAACACGCATGATTGGACACCCTACAGCCGTGGAGAGTCCTAAGTTGCTGTTGAACGTCGAGCAGTTTTGGACGGGCTTATCGAAGCGTGCGGAAAATGTCATGCGTCACTGGAACGCTCTGCGACAAACTGACCTTGGGGCCTTTCAACGCATCTGGACGAACCTAGCACCTAAGGTCAAGAGGGGATGGCTCAAAAAGCACGCAACCGAGCTTCCAGACTTCCCTTGTGCTGGAATATATGCCTACCTCGAGGGTCTAGAGGGTCGCAGACCTTCTCGGGATCCTTTCATGTTTTCTTCGCTGAACATTGACGACCTATCCGAGGGCGACAACCTTCCCACACTACTGGCGTTGCGTAAAGAGTCGCACCCGAGCAACTTCCGCACGTCAGACGGCCACCACGTGCTTTTGGGTTCTTGGTCGGGTGTATTTCCGGAGATTCCACTCTCAGGATTGGTTGTCTTCGCGGTCGTCGGCGGCCACGGAGAAGCAGATCCGGGGGGGTTGCCGTCGCGCAATGAAGGCGAGCCTCAACGAGCTAAGCACGAGGCGAGCCAGGACTATGCCGAGTCAGACTACGGCATCTCATATCGACAGTGCGCTGAGAAAAACGGCGTTCCCATGGCCTCGAATACCCGCGAACTAACCCCCACCATCGGTTTCTGGCAGTTGCACGCCCAAAGCCTCGTTTACAAAATCCTCTCTGAGTGTGCCCAGGGCCTGCTCGGAGACCGCGAGACCATGAGCACGGATGTCCCACCGTCGGATTCGATCAGCCACGGCAACAAACGCCTTTCTGTTCTAGATCGGTCTGTTCGGCTGCAATTCTCCGCCCCCCCGATCGTATCGAGTTGGACCATCTGGTTTGCATAGCGGGGGACTCACTCGATGAAGCCAAGAGCGATTTGTGGTCAATGCGGCAGGACCCTGAACTGTGGCTGAACCGCGTAAGGTCAACACCAGCAAGCCCTCACGGGAAGTCGCTGAACTTGTTGCGCACCGCATTCGGTCGCGTCGATATGCTCGAAATTCTCAAAAAACATCTTGAGGCGAGCGCAAAAGCCCCCGATACCGAACCAGCAGTCCCGTCCGGAACCAATGACGTATTGACAGCCATGACCTCGTTGTACGGCGTACTCTCGACCTTGGTAGATGAGCGGCTATCTCGGCTGCAAGAAGTTGAATGGCCATACGGAAAACTCAGCCCAATACTATCTCGCTTGATCAAGATGTTGGCGACGAACGATCCGGCGATACGGGCAATGGGCTTATTCGAAGTCGTGCGGACGGTCGACCGAGAAATCAACCAAAACGAGCAGTCCGCGTCGATTCCTCTGGGGGTATCGCAGGCGCTGAGCGACTTTTCTGTACTGGTCGCCTGCCTGCAGCAGACGAGCAAACATTATCGTCAGGTGTCAGATGTGTTTCGACATGAACTATTGGCCAGGTCTCTCGACGAAGAGTGGAAAAATCAAGCTCGTCCCTGGTCCGCCATGGGTGATGCCGTACTTGATGCGATGAACAAAACTCCCGGGATCAACAATATCCTCAGGCCCAAGGATACCGACGCCGCGACGCAACATCACCAGTTCTGGAGCACTGTAGAAACTCGCATGAGGGAGGCATCCGAAGCCGACGGGACTCTCCTGGTCGTATTTGGCGAGATCCAACGAAAAGCCCCATTGCACAAGAGCCGGCCGGCGGCCGCTGACTTATCAGCCGGGCCTTTTGACCACGATGCGCCCGAACGCCCTACTGCGACAAAGACGAGACGGTCCAAAAAGAGGAACGCTCCAAATAGGGGTGCCAAGCACTGGCCTGAACCTCCCACGGCACCGTTCCCACCCGATAGCCCCCCACAGGTTGTCCTGCCTCGCATCAAGCCAGACAAAAATGTCGATTTCTGGCGTGCGATACGTGGTCCATGCAGAACAACGTTCCGTTGGACTGGGTTCTGTAACGCAATGATCGGTATTGGGTGTAGTAAGATCTATCATGGTGGTGCGGCCATCCGCTTCGAATGGGAGAATCAAAGCGGCCAAAAGTTCTCCATCGTCTTCCATAAACCCCATGGTGATGGAAATGGCGAGAAGATCACACAAAAACAAGCTCGGGAGTGGTGGCTGTGGAGGCTCCGAGAAAAGTTCACGCTAGTTCTCGACGATACGTAGGGCAAGGATACGTAGGGCAAGGGTATCGCTGGTGTCACTGGACGAATACAGCGACATCGCGTTCGACGAAATAGCTGTGAGCAGGTTCACTGCTTCGTGATGTGTGGAAAGAAAGCGTCTCTGGCCTGGCCGGCATGGCGACAGTAGTACATAGTATCAACTGGTTGAAGGAGGTCGGTTACGTGGTTGGCTATCACAGACCGCCACACCACCTGCCACAGCCAGATCCTGGCGTGATGAGGAAAAGACGTTGACCTACATTCTTATTTCGAGTCAGAGATCGTCAAGACTCCCTCACCCAACTCTTCTCATCCAAGTCGCTCATCTATAGTGTACGTTGAGGTAACGTACTTGATAAGCGAGTGTCCCAGACAAGCGAGTGTCCCAGACAAGCGAGTGTCCCAGACAAGCGAGTGTCTCATAAAATCCTGACTGCGACGCGACAACGCGGCTGGCCTCATTCCTCCAACAACAAACGATGGCGCCAACTAAGAATGAGGCCGGCATACAACTTGCTCTTCAAGCTATCAAAAGCAACCCGAAACTTAGCGCTCGTGCTGCAGGTGCTATCTACTCAGTCAGTTATAGGACACTGAGTCGTCGACTCAAAGGTACCCTATCAAGACGCGAAACAATACCAAACTCGCGGAACTTGACATTGCTAGAAGATCAGACATTAGTTGAGTACATTCTCGATCTAGATGCCCGATCGTTTCCGCCTAGGATCTCTGGTGTGGAAGATATGGCCAATCGATTGCTTGCCGACCGCGACGCACCTCCAGTTGGGAAGCGTTGGGCTTCAAACGACAACCACAGCTTCGGACACGATTTTTTCGCAGATACGACTATAAGAGGGCCTTATGCGAAGATCCTGAGGCTATTCGCGGCTGGATCATGCTTATTCAGAATACTATCGCGAAGTATGGCATTGTAGACTCAGACATCTACAACTTTGATGAGACTGGCTTTATGATGGGCGTGATTGCAGCTGGCATGGTTGTGACAAGTACGGAAAGGCGTTCGAACACAAAAATGGCGCAGCCTGGTAATCGGGAATGGGTTACAGTCATTCAGGCCATCAATTCGCAAGGTTACAACGTCCCGCCATACATCATCGTTGCAGGCCAATATCATCTCTCAACTTGGTATACTGAAACCTCTTCAACACCCGACTGGGTTATTGCAACATCTGTAAACGGATGGACAACAAACGAGAGAGGTCTTGACTGGGTTAAGCACTTTGATCGCCACACAAAGCCGCAGACAAAGGGCAAATATAGCCTCCTTGTCGTCGATGGGCACGAAAGTCACCACTCTGCAGACTTCGAGCTGTATTGCAAGGCAAACGACATTGTTACACTCTGTATGCCGGCTCATTCATCTCATATACTCCAGCCCCTAGATGTTGGGTGCTTTGGACCGCTTAAGAAAGCATATGGCCGACAAATTGAGGATAGGATGCGGCGGGGTGTGACCCATATCACGAAGGAGGACTTCTTTCCTGCATACCGCGAAGCGTTCAGCAAAGCTATGACAGAAAAGAACATCAAAGGAGGTTTTAGAGGAGCAGGAATCGTTCCTCTAAGTGCAGAAAGCGTCCTCTCGAAGCTGGACATCCGGTTACATACTCCAACGCCTCCAGGATCACTCCCTCAGACACCCTTACCTTGGGTTTCAATGACACCAAGCAACCCAACAGAAGCAAGCCCTCAGTCTAACTTTATCAAGAGTCGGATCTCCCGTCACCAAAGCAGCTCCCCAACGTCCATTTACGAGGCTGTTGAACGATTATCCAAAGGGACAAGAGGAATTATGCATCACGTAGCCCTACTAAGGTCTGAGGTCCAGGTTCTTCGTGAGGAGAATAATCAACTAAGTCGGCGGCGGAGGGTGAAGAAAACACGTCTACAGCACGGAGGAAGTCTAACTTTTGCTGATGCACGAGATATACAGTCTCAAAGAGAGGTAAACGCGCAGGTTGAGGAGGAAACACGCCGGAGTAGTGGTCGCAAACTGAGGGCTGAAACAGGCCAGCGACGATGTGGCGTCTGTGGTAACACAGGACACAATGTACGAACATGCCAATTTGTTGAAGGGATGCCTGAAGATGAGGATTGTGAGTAGTTTGAATTGATTATATTGTCAAGTGGGTGAGGGCATCTTCCCAGCGCAGCGAATACTTTAAACGAACAATTGCCGAGGCTGTCGATGAAGGTAACAAGTATCTGCTCCATGAAGCAACAACCTTCGAGCTGCAGCTGATGTTTAATAACAAGACGCGATGGAACTCTACATACCTCATGATTAAGCGCGCCATCATGAAGCAGAGCCAGATACAGACCTTCGTCGCGAAGAACCAGCAAGACAGGCGGCTACGTCTCCCTGAACATGCCCTTAGAGAGCACCGTGCGAGTTGGCTACATCAGGTTGTGGAGCGAGCTCTTGGGTTGGAAGTAGACCACCCTCGCGACATGTACCTCTAGGAACCGGCGAAGATGGCGGCGGTACTGCCGTGCCAACAGCAGGACCAGGGTCGAGCGCTTGGCTGTCGTGAAGAAGAAAGAAAGGACGCCAGTAGGCGGTGCATGGGCCTCAAGGAGAAACGAGAGCGTGGAAAGACGTGGGGGATCCACAAGGACAAGACAAGACACGCCGGCGGGGTTAAAACGGGGTGAATACCAAGTCCCGGCGCTTAGTTACGCGCCGACGACCCGCAGAAGCAACAGAACTGGAGGCATCCGAGCTAACGGCTGCGGCACTCGTGGGATGCTTGGTAGGGCGAGTCGTGCACACCGACGTTCAGGGACATGGTTTTCATCTGGCGGTATTGAAGAACACCGGCGATAAGGAGGCGGTCCTCTTTGCTGATGTGTTGCATTGGTTCGAGAAGGAAGAGAACTGCGATTAGGGCTGACTTTAGTTGTCCAGCTCTGTGATTGGTTGATAGCATGCCGGCGGTAATGGGCTGAAAAGACTATCCAAATACTTGAATAGGGTAGCGATGGCTTGTGTGGTGCAGCGGGGTACCCGTCCTAAGCCTAGGTCAGTGTGGCAGGCAGCAGCAACAAACCAGACGGCGTGTCAGTCCGCCCCTACCCAGAAGTCCTTGACGAGTCGTCTGCCAAAACGCATATTTTTCCATGGTGCGGACGGATCTCAGGACCGGGATGAGGATGTGCGCCGATGTCCAGACACTCACAGAAGGCGAGCGCGTGTGCCTCGTCCTGGTTGGGCCCTGACGCCTCTGATGCGACGGCTGACCCGCTCAACGTATCGCTTGGAGCTGCACGTCGATCAGAGGACGGCTGGCTCGCAGGGGGCCGCCCTCTGCCTATCACCGACGTCGGCCCAGCGCCGGGCTAGCTTGGCTAGGTTGGAGAGCAGTGACGAGATCCCCACCAACTTGGAGCCGTGAGGAGATCCCTGCTAGCGGAACGGGGAGTTTCGTCCGCCGTAGCCTCAGAATTGTCGGCCGAGTTTCTGTCCTCGGATAGACCCCGCTGGGATATTCTCGTTCTAAAGTGTGCCCGGCGGCTGTTCAGAAGGCGATGATCACCGTTGCAGCAGTAGGCGAGGTTTGACCGGTGGCCAGTTCAAGAAACCCGACAGTCAGTGGCCGGCCGCAGCGCGAAGGCGGCTCCGAGGCCCCTAATCACTGAAGGAGTGTTGCTTGCAAGATCGATAAAAGTGGGAGGTCGCAAGGGTGCTGTACGAATTGGCGAGCTCCCGCCAATCATACTACTCGGTATCTCCTTTATCTCAGGCGGCTTTAAAGATGACGAGATGCACTATCCTATAGTGGTGGCACGGGTGACGTCCCAAATGCTTACAGTCAGCTTGACCAGCTTGATCTTGCCAACGGCTTTCCATCTATGGATACCAAACGGTGGGGCAGGACCACTTCCGCATGAAATTACCTTAGCTGACAGGAAACCAGTGACGAGCGACGTGTTACAGGCTACATCAAGAGTCACAGCAATTACTCTGTTAACTGCTTACCTGTGCTACATTCTGTTTTTCTATATAACACATACCAGCCACTTTCCTCAGAAGTTTAACTTCGTGAAGTCAGCACTAGCCGTATCTATGTCTAACGCTCTCCTGGTCGCACCTACAAGCTATTTTACAATTTCAGACTGCCGACGGAAGTGTCTCGGACAGCCGCGTCTGAGTGTCGTTTATAGTTCACTGCTTCTTGTAACATCCTGCACACTCTGCGTTGTATCCTCTGTTTTTGTCGTTGGCTCGAAATCTGTTCCTGTTCATGATCTCGGGATATCGAAAAGCTTTGTCGGGTTAGTCGTTGTCCCATTGATTCTCAGCGTTCCTGAACAGCTGTCTAGCGTGCTATACGGAGTAAGAAGGGACGTAGAGTGGGCTATTGAGGAGTCTGTATCATCCTGTATAAGGATCGCTCTTTTTATTCTTCCTTTTCTTGTTCTTCTGGGCTGGGCTATTGGCGTGGCGGACATGGATCTCTTCTTCGATGGCTTCCAGGTTACCATTATTACTCTGACGGTCCTTCTTACAAACTACCTCACGCACGGTCGTGCAACATGGTGAGTCCTTTCGGCACAAACGAATGATTTTCAGCTTACGGAATTTAGGTTCCAAGGTGTTATTTTGATGTGCACCTATATTCTGTTTGCTAATGCTGCTTGGTATTATCCTAACTGAGATTATTGGTGGCTGAACTTTTCGTTGTAACGTTGGATTACAAGTTCGAATGTACTGAGTCCTTACGGCTACTCGAGTCTGCTTTAGGGGTATACTATGCTTGGTATAGTATATGTAGGGTTGATTCTGGTACCTCAAAGGAATACTGTATGGTGTTACGACCCAGTTGCGTTAGAGTGTGTGCCTATGGGTTGCGTGACTCAATGGGTTAGAACAAAGGATAATGATGTAGGAGCATTACTACTGGAGCTTTTGCTTTGTGGCGTATAGGATGGGTAGACAAGGGGCCTCTAACGTAGGTAGCTCTGTGAAAACAATAAGTTAGGCGCGTTTACACAGGTTCTTGGAGTAAACATCCTTTGTAGAGTAGCAGTATGGGGTGGACTAAGAGGTTACAGTTAAGAGTACAATCGTTTTCCGGTTCAGAATCAAACGCTCTTTCTACTGAATGTAGGATATACTGACAGGTACGATGATGTATCTGCCCACATTTTCGAAAGTCAGAAATGGCTGCAGCGTAGTTGAAGCTTTGGAGTCTCCCTCGTTGAGCGCGACAGAAGGTGTCAAGTCATCCACGTAAGCGATCCCATTGCTTCAATTACCATGGATCCCACTCAGATTATTGATGATGCAAGCGACTCCCACATCTCTGACGCTTCTTCCTCCAACAGTGAGGCGTCCGAATCTGCAACTTTAGCGCAAAGAAGCTGGCTGAGGCCCGCCGCAAGTTCCCTGATATTTTTGCCATATGCTGACTGGGAGCCAGGATAATCGTACGATGGCGAGCCTACGATACGTTATGTCAGGTCTAGCCGGTTCATGCATGTGGAGCTCAATGCACTCGGCATCAAGACAAGAGGGCACATATGGGAGCTCGGAAAGATTATCCATACTAGCAGATTCTCGGCGAATCTCCTGCGGTGGAGGTCTCGACATATCCGATTGTAGGTAGACGAATGTCAAAGACTCGTCCAGCTGGCAAAATTTTTGAGGGTTCTTGGGTTTACTCCACTCGGTCAACGCATCGATGAGTTTCTATTAGGAGGGCAAAAGTTCGAGACATCCACAAAAGCTCAAGTGTCAGACGGCGACTAATACGTAGGGAGTCAATACAATGCGGTGGTGAGTATGCGCAATATATGAGACTATGGACTGCATAGACTACCAACCCGGTTTCCGTCCGTTTTCATAAAGTCAAGAAACTCCCCGCAAAGAATTGTACACTCATCATTTTCCCCCAATATAGTCCTCATCTTGGGGAAATAACGAGCCACCACGTCCTGTGCTATTTCGACCTTCTCTTGTGCTAGGCTGATTAGTGCCATGTTGAAGATGCTCCTCAGTGTGACAGGATCGTCTTCTCCGAGTTGACGAGAGCTCCTGTCGACTGCTTCAGCCATCAAGCCTGCCGCCTGCTCCCTTTTCTCCTCACTCTTGTCCCTTGTGGCTTGAAAGTGGTATGTCATGGCCAGATTGCCTATTGACACGATTGTGAGAGGATCGTCGTCTCCCAAATGATGCCTCTTTGCCTGTAACACCAGCTTTCCCAGCTGCTCTGCTTCATCATACTCCTTCTGGCGCAGGAGCGCTGCAGCAAAATCAGATAAGTCCTTGAGCGTATCAGCCAAATCCTTGAGCGTAGTGGGATCAGATAAGTCCTTGAGCGAAGTGGGAGGGTTCATTCCTAGAGCATGAATGCTGTGTGCAATGAGACCCTCCCAAAGTTTCATTGCCTCTGTAAAGTTGCCTGCTTGATAGTACGTCAAAGCAAGATCCCTCTTAGCAATGAGCGATTTGGAATGGTCTTCGCCCAGTTCCTCGCTGAGTTCTCGAATCTTTTGCATCTGCAACTGGCCCGCTTCCAAATACCGGTCTTGGGCCTTGAGAATCGCGACTAGACGCCCGTGATCTTCCTCTGTATCCTTGCTTCCTACGAGTATGCTTTTGGTCTGGAGCACTTGCCTCGCGAGGGCTTCGGCTTCTGGATATCGGGCTTGATCATGGTATGTTTTGACTAGTTCGGTCATGCATCTGAGTGTCCAAGGGTGGTTTTCGCCTAATGTCGTTTTCAGCTTTTCGAGTGTAGGTGATAGCGAATATTCTGCCTCTTGATATTGACCGGCGTCATAGTGCATTGCCCCCAGGTTGATCAAGCTTGCAAGCGTGTCTGGGTGGTCTTCCCCGAGCACCTCCTGTCTCGTTTCTAACACGCTCACCATTAGCGCTTTCGCAGGTTCCGAATGACCATTCTTGAACAGTAAGGCGGAACAATTGGCCCTTAACGTGAGCGTGGAGGAATGTTCCTCCCCCACTGCATCTGCCATCGCATTCATTCCTAGCACGCATATGGATATCGCTTTCTCAAGATCGCGGCGATCGATGTATGCGAAGACTTGTTTCATAATTGTCTCCAACCCGGAATCGTGGCCGAGATCTCTAATAAGACGGGCAATGCCCTCCTTGTTACCGTACTGGTCAACGGCGAGCCCCTCGGTTTGTCTCAGTGTACTCGAAAGCGGACCGGTTGGGTCCCTCGATGAGTTCATGGCCGTGTCAAGCATGTCGTTGAAAGATGGCTTTGGTGGGTATTGCGATGGATTGTGTTTCTCTTGTGATGAGTTTGTTACGTCGTGTTGGACTGGTAGACAGCAGCGATTCACATGCGGGGCAAGCCAACCTTTGTACAAGACAACAGGGCGCTGACTCAGCCGCGCCAGAGCAGCTGCCTGTGCTCGCCCTTCTCACCCTTTTCCCCACGAAAACCACTGTCCCCCAATTCGGCTGGGACACCCTCCTCGCAAATCTAATCCAGCAAACTCGTCAGAGCAACTGTCACAATATGCATCAAAGACGTATGCTCTCGCACGAAGTTTCCCTAGTCGTTCCATAGGGGCATTCTACTCGTTGGCTATGGATGAGAGCGGATCCAATTCCGACGAGCGTCCTGGACTGTCTGAGGGCGAACGCTGGTTGGTATGGCGTAATTTCCTTACGGTCACCCAGATGCGGGCTTGGTTGGACGGAGTGATTGTGTCCCACATTCACCGAGTCTTGCGCTAACAGCATCCTTGCAGGGTAGCAACGCGTAGCTGAGATGGCCGGTGTTCTGTGAGAAAAGCGAACTCGTACTCGTGCCCCGCTGGTCACACCACTCGTCACCTGCATGCAGCAACGCAGAACCAACGCGACCCCCGAATGCATGGTGTACGGTGTAAATCCAGGCACCAACTTGGCCACCCTTTAATGCATTGTGCAGTAATTATTCACTGGTAGTACTTTATCGCTTTGCATAGCACCGGAACTTTCACATCACACAAGTTATGCATAGCATTGGTGCCGACACTTCACGTACCGTATCTAGATAACTTGGCAACCCTCATGGCGTCATTCTGATTCGTCAGCGACGCGCTGCTCAGCTTGGCTGTTGGAGAGGTCTCATCTGTAACCTTGTCTGTCCTTGTTGCGGTCAAAATCGCGGCTCTCCGCCACCCCAATCCAGCAGATTGATTAATTCGTCCCACAGTCGAGACCCGTTCTGTGAAGAATACAACCTTACCAGCCTCGACAGTTCGCTTTACCCAGCAGTTGCCGACGATAGATCTTTCAGGACATAAATCCGCCTGCCTGCTTTCATTGCAATCTCACCCGGCGCCCCCGGTGTAAGCTGCACGATAACGCATGGCTGCGGGCTCGCGTGTGGCAGCCGCCCTACCACAGGGAAGGATTGACCACGAGGAACAGTTTCCGCGCCCTAGAAGAATGGCATTATCTTTGCGATACCCTCACAATCCTCGGACCGTCAGAAGGCTGCCACGAGCAGATCAGGACAACCAACTGCGCCACAAAGCAAAAGCTTCGGTGAGTTCTGTCTCATTATTCACTGTATCATGTTTTGTAGTCACGCCGACCGGTACCCCTACCGATTAGGTCGTAACAGGCATTGAACACGGCCAATATTTACCTGAAGGTCCAGGGACAGTCTATGGCCCTCGCGACGTCGAAAAAGGTTGAACGCTTGCGGTAATGGATGAAAAGGTCGGTGATAGTGCTGGCTTCCCGTCTGAATAGCCGCGCTTGTCAATCAATCAAGTAATGGAGGCCGTCACTGAAGGTCAGCCTTGATGCTGATGGTGGCGGTCGGCCTACACACTAGCCACGAGCGTGGCCCGCTCCCAGAGCCCACTGATACACTGATAGGCTAGGGTGGCCACCCTGGGCCGAGCGCCTGTGTACTGGGCACATTGGCCTTGATCGCCCCGCTTGCATTGCTGTACCTAGGTATCTCGGCGTTGTGATCAGCGGCTTGGGAGCCATAGTAGGTACCTGGGAGAGCCGCCAACAAAGTACTGTGGGCCTGCCTCGGAAGCACTCCACCTGCCAGGCAGACAGGGCCCGCCCCAAACCGCATGCGCAGTGGTATGTGTAGGGGCCGTGAGATGGCCATGGCCGTCCACGCTTAGCCTGTACCTTCCCCGCAGCATCAAGTTGTCGCTCCTGCCTGGCTCACGCATGTACCGCTACCTGAGTGGCGCCACAACCCGTCGCTCCCGTCACCGCGGGGTCTGGTCGTCCTCGATCCGCGACTGCGTAGCAGAGTCGGCAAAACAGTCAAGCTCGTGGTCAGTACAGTACTCGCGCCCTTCATTAGCGCTTGAAGACTCATCATCCGGTATTCGTACTTGTGCCATTGGAATAGTGGCGGGCGCGGGTGGTCTATCAATTGACTGGGCCAATAGGACGGGCTGGCCGAGGCGCTGAGAGCTTATCGGAAACAACAAATCGAGTTGAGCATCCAGAAGATCCGGCTAGTTGGTGGGGGACTCGGCGGCTACCTTACAGGATGTTGGACTGTTGTTTTTGGAGGGCGAATCGCTTGCCTTATGGGGCCCAGCGTCAAACCTGGCCGTACGATTGGACAGCGCTCAGCAGTCGGCGTCGAGCAAGCTTGTCCGCAGCAGCATCTCACTTCCCCATTGGCTTCACGCCCGCACGTGTTCAAGAATGGCCGGGCGCCTGATAGGGTTTAACAATCTTAACAAACCTTACAAACAATAACCCCGCTATTGAACTCAACCGGTGGTTCGGATGATGTCTGTGGATGGGTGGAACCATGGACTGGGATCATTCTGGAAATGGACGACAGACGCGACTGGCTTGGGCGACTACGGTTGGGGGTTTGGGGTCTTGTGGCTTGACCGCCGTGAGGAGCCTGCTCAAAAGACGGGCCAGGGACAGACCAGATGGCCGTGCCATCGACGAATCCGTGTCGGCCTGGGTATCGGAGCGGTTTTGTAAGTCCCCGCAAGCGATGGCGGATTGTCGACAAGTCACAAATATCGACACGTCTCTGTGCATCGCGCGTGTATTGGTCGGCCCAATCATCGGAGAAACGTAAGGGCCGGGAACGCCACCAAAGACGTAAGGACGTCGAATGTTACGGTTGTGGTAAGAAAGGGCACATAAGAAGGGATTGCACGGAAGAGCGGAGACCCCCGACAGTCAAGAAGTCGAAGGCTAAGGAATCAAGGGTCAAGAAATCGAAACCTTCGCCAAGACCGGATAGCGACACCAGCTCTGAAAAATCGACCGAATCCGAGTCTGATCAGACCTCCAGTGAGTCGGGAAAAGAATAACTCCTGGCGAAAAGCGCAGCCAGGAGGAGGAAGCAAGAAAGGAGTGGCGACTTGTTAAGAAGACCATGGACAGTGACCCCTTTTTCGTCAACATAGGAATCGACAATACCTCTTACACCTATGCATTGGTCGACTCAGGGTGTCTTACTTATGCCACTATGAGTCCCAGGTGCAGCCAGATCACCCGCCGCCCTAAGGTCGTGCGAGCAGGGTGAGGAGGGTGAGCAGGGTGAGCAGGTTGCTTGCACAGTAAACAGATAGTGGCTAGTCGGAAACCTGTTAGTGGGATAGGGTCCCAGTACCTAGTTAGGGACCTCTCCAACTGATGCGCGCCCCAGCGAATGAAAGTCGAGCAGCTATCTGCCAAGCGGTAATCATGCTCATCTTAGCTACTTTGAGAGCTGTGTGCTTACCCCTCTTACCTATCATCCCTGGGTAATCCTGGTAATTGGTCAACCCGGTCTCCACTCCTCGTTCCATCGTTCCATCGTTCCACCCTCCCATCCTGCTCCCAGTCTCCACCTTCCACTGTGTTCTCTTCCTCTGACCTTTCCACCCTTCCACTCTTCCACTCTTCCACTCTTCCATCCTTCCACCCTTCCATCCTTCCATCTTTCCTTTTTTCCATCCCGCTATCCCTTCATCGTTTCACCCTGTCGTCCTTCCTATCCATACAAGGCCTTGACCGCTTCGCCACTGAAACAGGTCGACGCTAAGATGCATAAGCACGTCAAACCACTGGCAAACCTTCTAGAACAATTCCAGAATGATGAGCTCAATGATGACGAAATCAAATCCAAGATCAAGAGCAACGACTTACTTAGCGATGAGCCAAAGTCGAAGTCAAAGGCATCTCTAAGTCGACATAAACAAGCAAAAGTGCACCTACAAGACATAAAAAACAAGCTCGGCGATTCGGTGTATTACCTTTGCGTCCTTGCGTCTTCGGTGACGCCGCTTAGCAGTTATCATCGTAGCGGCTTCGAATATGCCTTGAAAGAATGGGCCGAGAAAACGAACATCTCATCATCTTTCACTGAAAAAGCGCGATCCGCAGTCGATGCATTTTTAGCTGGCAAGTCTCCAAGTCCTACAGCCAGTCCGACAGCCAATCCGACAGCCAATCCGACAGCCAGTCCTACAGCCAGTCCGACAGCCAGTCCTACAGCCAGTCCTACAGCCAGTCCTACAGCCAGTCCGACAGCCAGCCCTACGGCCAGTCCAAAGCGACACCGAGCAACAACGGAGAACAAGGAGCAAGGCTCTGATGACAATTATAGGAACACACCGAAAAGGCCAAGAGTCGATCGAGATGTTATGTCAGTAGGGAAGATTGTGGAACTCAACCAACATGCGAACGAGGGCTTTGTGCCTCACACAGATGGGATGGCCGCACATGCCGACCATGAGACTACTACGAATCATCAGAATGTGCCGAACAACTACCAAAATTACTTCACGAACGCACATAGCAACGCGGCTAGTGAAATGGCCCCGGGAACCTACTATCAACTGGTACAGCCTCAAGCCAGTGCGGCTGCTGTTCCCCATAATGTTCCTCCCAATCTGAACATGGGAGGTGCCAGCACAATTGAGGCTTATCACAACGCGGCGACTGATGAAGATGATGATGTTGATGAGGAGGACATCAGCCCTCACATAATAAGCGACTACCGCCCTTACGTCGTATTAAATGCTGATGGTACTGCACTCTTCACCTCGTTGCAAAGTAGCACTGACTGACGTCTTTTAGGCACGATCTCAAGCAAAGCATACAAGGTAACCGAATTAGACGCCATCCGGGCGCTCCTCGAACCGCTGGTTGATAAACAGATCCGAGTCACTATACCCACCATCGAGGGAGCCCTTCCATTCCTCACGTTCAACTGTTCACCAAAAACCGCTCTGCTCTTGACGAGAGGAAGTAAACAACTCATGTAGAACTACCTTCATTAGATAATTTTACTTCGCCAACTCTACATGCCCCATAGCATTTCAGAAAATGCCCATCCTGCCATGGTATAATGACTGTGTCTTCTTTGTTATCACTGCTAACCGACGCCACATATTCGGAGGTATCAACGTTGTGAATATAGACAATTGCGGCGCCAGAGCCGCGAAAGTCCACCAGTAAATACGCTGTTCTCGACTCCGGTGTGTACTCCTGTAGCTCCTCGAGTTGGAGCCATTCAAAGCTGGAACATGGCTGGCCGGCCTGTGGATGGATGGGTTAGCGGCTGTGCTTTGTATTCGTGGGGCTACCTACTTCTTTCTCGCACTTCTCTCGTAGTTTTTGAGGCGATAAACTCTTTGTCCGGATCCTTTTCATTCCATCGAACGTCCAAAGGGTATCGTAGGCTTGTTGCTGATCTCTCGATGGTCGCACGCAGTCTTGTGCGTTCAGGCGGCGTTTTGGCTAGAAGGGAAAACCTGTTGTTGGAAGAAGAGATCAGAAATGATTCAGAGTTTGGTGCGCTCAGCAGGCTTACCTTTAAATCGATCATTACAGGACATACGCTCTTTGTCGTAGACTACGTGGTGTAGGAGAAACATGAGTGTCCTGCCCCGCCATTGATGCCCAAGTCGCTTGAGTCACCTGAGGGGCAAGATGGCGGATAAATGTAGACCCGACCCGTACAGAACCATTTCTCCATCGTTCCATCGTTCCATCATTCCACCGTTCCGTCGTTCCATCATTCCATCGTTCCATCATTCCATCGTTCCATCGTTCCATCTTTCCACATCCCCACATCCTCTTGTGCCTTTCATTTGTTGTTAACTTACTAGCGTGCTTGCTGCTCTAGACGCCTCACTTTCAAGCTGTCTAAATGGTTATGAAACCTTTGTCGATTGTGAACGGGACGGTCCCCTCGTACTTTCTTGTTTTAACGCAATGAACTACACCACTATGACCAATATGGTAAACTTCCCTACCTAACCCTACGGGCTCGCTTCCACTAACCGTCAATAGTGGAGATCCGGCGCGATGAAATGTTCAATTTAGTACAGGAATCAATGAGGACGTGGTTCAGCCTTCTAGGTTTACAAACGTCATCAACTTCCTGGGGCATGTTTTATGAAGTCAAGCGAGTCAAGCGGTGTTAACTCAACGGACGCGCGGTAGAAGAATAACGATGCTTAAGAAAAAGGAGGGAAACTGTTCTACTCTACGTGATACTAACTTCAAACGGTGTTCGGCTCAGACTGAGCCTCGCTCAGCTCTACAGTGGGGTGCCTCTTCAGGAAATTGGTGATCCAGTTTACCCCCAACGTGGCATTATCCCGTTTTAGCGAGTGCTTTCTTGGTGTGAGTTACTACTTCATCCTGAGTTGGCGCGAAACCGAGATCCTTTAGTGACGTCGCCCATTTGGCGATTGCATCTTCCATTTCTGGAGGAACTCTCCTGGCAAACTGTGGTTTTCCCTGAATAGCCCTCGTGGGGCGCCTAAGGTGTCCAGTAGCCTCGTCTGGTATGCCTGGTTGCGCCTCCCCCGGGACGCCCTGCAAGTTATTGTGACTCCATGAACTGTGCTCCGAAACCTTTGTCGATGCCTGCGAAGCGTTGGAGCTTGTGGGAGTGGGCCGAGATAGGTCCTCATACACCAGGGTCGTGGTGGAGTATTGTGGCAAGGAGAGTCCACCGCGTGGTCCATAACTCCACCACCCTAGTTACGAGCCACCCCCACATCCGAGCCACCATCATCACCACCATCACCACCACTATCACCACTTATTTCCCCAGGCTTGCCGCCCACCCATACGCAACTTTCGGCTTCACTGGATAATTCGGATGCGCTGGATTCATCTGGATCATCTATTTCACCAACAGCCGGATTTTTCGCCTTCTGGATATCCCATATAGTGGCAAAAGTGCTGTTAGGCGATGTAGGGACCTTCTTCCTCTTGTGCTGCCGCTGACTATCCAACTGGGCCTGCAGTTGGTGGACCTGTTGCTCTAGGACCGCTAGTCTAGATGCCTGGTTATCATAGCCCTTCTGCACCTTTCTAGATAGGTGACGGATAGTATGGGTATCCAGCGCATCCTTGCCCAGCTGGTTGAATAGGTGTAACTGATGCCGTAGATCATCAGACCGATGAGGGGTTGACCATGGGATAATAGATACAGCCTCATCCCACTGCTGGCTGGTGGGCTGGCTGGTCTGCTGGCTGGATGATGCCCTAGATACTAGGGAGTTAGATAGAGGGTGTCTCATAGAGA
>LFIW01000428.1:0-112888 GCA_001625285.1 Colletotrichum incanum
GCAGACATGGAGGAGTAAGCATGAAACGGAGACATCACTTATGGGCTTCAAGGAGACAAGGACACAAGCTCAGCAATGTATATGTAACCAGTTTAGGTGCCCTTTCGGCTTCGCCGCCGGGCGTAATAAATTGTGTGTGTGTGTGTGTAGAACAGCCCGCGATTGCTGCCTTTCTACTGTATCAGCCGCGGAAGTCAGAAGTGAACTAGACAGGAAGGAGAACAAAGGAATGTTTGCTCATTCACTTGCTGGGTCATGCTATCTAATGATCGGCGTTCGCCCCAGGTTCTCGTGTGTCTTCTTGGCAGCTATGGGCAGCTGACAGACTCCCCGCAGTTATATTTGTTATGTCTAATCAAACGCATCAAGCAAAACACGAGGCCTTCCTTGTATGGATCTAAGCAACCAAAACTCACTTGTTTTGAACCGCATTTAGATTGCAAGCGATACTTGACCGACATAAGTACTAAAACTCGTTACATAAAACAAGATCAAACAATTCAGGCTAGTAGCTAGCCTGTCACCATTCCCCCTGCAAGATTGTTATATCGGCTGTCCGCGTAACTTACTAGGTTCTCACGTGAGCCGATGCCACCGTCTTGAGCGAGACAGTCATAGCTCGTTTCAATCAGGCTAGCGTTGCCCGTTCTGTCTGCACTGGCTTCCCAAAACATTGCCCCACCCAAGCCCTTTGCTTTGATGAAGGCAACCTTGTCTCGCACCGATGATGGACTGTCATGACTGATCAGCTGACGGGCAACAGGGTCCCAACTGTATACTGCTCCCACCGATCCGTCGTAAACCTCCTCGGCTCCGGGTAGTGGCAAAGCTTTGTAGTCCCACGCTCCGGCTTCCCATGACCCGCCTCCCACGCCTGAAAACGGATGACCGAAGCCGTTGGTGTTGTCGAAGCTTCGGCCATACAGTGGCATGCCCAATATGATCTTGTGACCGGGAACACCAGCAGCTATGTAGTCCGCTACCGTGCTGCCTGTTGAAAAAGGCGTTGACTTCGGATCTGAGGTGCTAGGATAGAGATTGGCCTGGTGACCGGTGACGGTACTCCATGACCCCGGATAATCATACCCCATCAGATAGAAAAAGTCAACTACATTTGATACAGATTCGAGGTCAAGCATTTCGTATTTTTCGCTTCCTGCTGACGATGCAATGCTGAGCTGGAAGTGGTAGGAAGGAGCATGCTCTGCAGCATAAGCATCAAGACGGCGTCGCACCGCTTGGAGTAGGAGAACATAATCGGCGGCTTCTGCTTTGCTCTGAGGAAACTCCCAGTCGATGTCGATGCCGTCAAATCCCCAGTCCTTCATCAAAGTCACAGATGAATCAGCAAAGAGCTCTCGGCTCTCTTGAGAGCTGGCAACACTTGCGAAGGGGCTCGACCAGAATGCTCCCCCAATGCTCAACACGACCTTAAGTTGGCGGTTTTTCAGTTTCAAAAGGAAAAGCTGCTTGATGCAGCCGTAGACGTTACTACCCATATCATCCCATGCTAGAGCAAGAGTCAGTGTTCACAGCAGAAGAAAGTAAGTACTCAATGAGGGAAATCGGAATCTTCGTACAGTCAGTCGCGTAATGCATTTCCAGGTCTGCCCAAGTATCCGCGGAGAAGCTGCACAAACAGAAAGACCAATGATGAGTCAAGGCTTCTAACTGGACGTGACCACTCACACTTCCCCGGAGGGTTTCATGTTGACAAATGCGTACAATATATGCGTTATCTTGGTGGCCGGGAGCATTTCGGGGTGAAAGGCGCGACCATATATGCTCCTGTGTACAAAAGTCAGCTTCAGGATGAATACGATTGTCCAGTAAGCACGTACCAGTTGGGGAAATAGACAGCATTTTGTTGTTGTCCGGTTGAAGCAGCAATGCTCATTAAGGCTACTAGAGCCGTGAGTGTTCTTAGTGTCCACACGGAGCATCTCACATTTATCTGATCGTCTCTCAGCAACGTAAGTGAATTGGGCGGGTTTGTATATTTTCAAGATCAAAGAGATAGCCACAGACACGATGTTGTGACCAGCGTTAGAAAGTCTGATTGTCTCCGACTTGCGTCATTGGGGCCTTGGACAAGATATTGAAGGTCAATATTGAGTCCCCCAAACATTTCCTAGTCACTCCATATTCGAATTATTGCTATCAAGACATCAAGGCATCAAGAGTGATTCACGCCGGAAATATGGGTTTTGAAATGGTAAATCAAAATATGCTTCTTGCGTCTAAAAATGGTCTCCAGTAACGCACAAGAAGAGATCATAGTGCTACAACTGCTGGGATAGGCAACAACAGAATGTAAAAGTAAGTTCGCCAATTTTCGTTTGACTCTTCGCGGCTTCATTATGCCAAGAGACGGTAGCAGACAATGCATCTCTTCTGTCTTGCGCGAGCTCGCGTGCTTCTCCTTCACCGCTACCAGTCTGCGTCGGGAATAACCAATAGTATGTCGTTTTGACTATTGTTGCTTCTTATTCGGCAGTTCTAAGTTTTGCGTTATCGTCTGGGAGTGAACAGGAATGGTGCCTATACTATATTCAGCAAAATATCGGACCAAACACCAGTATGGCTAACCAACATGCTCAAGCGGCTGATTGACCACGTCCATGACGTCTCCACTGGGCTAAATACAACGTAGAAGTGGAACAAGGATAGAAACTATGAAACATGAATAGTTGCGTAAATGATGGTCTGGCATCAATCCCGGTAAAATGCGCGGCTCCTGTTACCGGACTCTATCTGCTAGTGATTCGTTCACTCATTACAGCGGTACAATTACTCAACAGGCTCCAAACCCAAACAATCGTTTCCTTAGTGTTTGTAGCAGCTTTGGAGAACTAAATAATACCTTTGTCAAAGCACGTAATACGTAGCCAGTCTTATTGGTTAGGACCTTCTACACTCGTAATTTCGATGACGGGGATGCCGGATTGGTTCAGGATGCTAGGCGTCAGATAAATCCTTGAAAAAAAGGTTCAATTAAAACGTGTTAAGACAGGTCTCGCCGATAAGTGACTGTTTTGGCTCGGTTACTTCTAATAGCATCTACGTGACTCCGATTGACCCCGATTGACCCTGATTGACTTGTGTTTTTTTTCATTTTGCAAATTCCGCACAGTTCGGGCCTAGTCAAGTGTTACGATACAGCTGCGCAAAATAACAAACCAGATTCACTCCCTCCCCCCCCCCCCCCCCCCCCCCCCCCCCCCCCCCCCCCCCCCCCCCCTTCCCGGCAGTACCCATTTCGCTCACCGTTCATTTTGGTCAACAGGCTAGAACTGATGCGTCTGGTTCTTTCAGGCTACATAGGAGCATCTGGTTCAATGCCGTCGGTTTTATCTGGCTATCCTAGGCCTCACTAATGTCGTTCTCCTCATGCGAGAGGTACGTGGACGGAGAACAACGACTTGACTTCGGAGCACTGCTGTTACGAGTCATGAGCCTCTGATATAGGGCGTTCGGAATCCTACCAAGTGACTTTTTGGGGAGGATCACAGCTCGCTTCACTCTCAATGCTTGTGCAGCAAGAGTCGACAAGCCCTGTGGCCCCTTTGATTGGTCAAGGAAGCAATGCTGTTGGCCAGGTATTCAGTCTAATTATCAAGAAGCCGTGCTATTTTCGCTCTCACCGACTTACGCAGCGGTCCGGCAGCTCTCCGGCGGCAAATATCGAGAAAAAATCCCAGGCACGGTAACTCATTGTTGGAAGTCTTATTGCTTGCATCATTTCAGCGCAGACCATCGTCCAGTAGTCGTAGTTTGCCTCTACGTCGTCGCAAGGTAGAAAACGAATGTTGAAAACTGCCCAGGGTAAGTTTGAAGAATGCAGCATCAGAAGGAACAGACACTTCGCACCTATTTTCAACCTCCCTGACATGGTGACTTGAATACAGTCTGCGGGGAATATGATGCCGTTTCTGGTCAAGTGGTTGACCCCATCGAGTAGCTGCTTGAACCTCAGCAATGATCTCAATGAGCCATCAATCCACGGCCTTACTTGAGATAAAGCGGATGCTAATTCCACTTCTGTGGTAAAACAAAGGTCCAGTAAATCCAGTTCGAGGTGCTCGTACGTAACGTAACTTTCGTCCCCGTTCGGAAAGATTTCGTGGACCGCGGCGACGTTAGGGTGGGATATGCAGCGAATAGAATCAAGGTCTAGCAGTTGAGTTATACGCGAAACTGCAAGCGCTTTGCTTCGCCGGTGCCGTACAAGGCCCATGCGGCGAATGCCGACGTGGGTACTAACTATATCATAGTGGTCTTCCAGCAAGTCGTGGGTATGAAAGACGATAAGGCGCTTTACGCGGGAAACCATGCCGCCGTCCAAAACAAGTACGATTGCCAGACGATATAGGCTCAGCCAGCGGCGCGATAACTTTCATAGTAGCAGCAATCTTATAGACGTTGTACGAGTCAATGTCAATTTTCGTTCGTTAGAGAACATCTGCATACATTATGATCGCCACCAGTTCTCCTTTTCAAGCGATCACTTGACCTAATTTCTGACTTCTTGTAGGCTTTCTTAGATAACAAACTGTCGACCTCTCGTTATTAGTGGGCTGAGAATCATGATAACAGCGTCCATTCGTGCTGTTGGTGTGTGTTGGTTATTGTTGTGCTTGACCCCGATAAGAACAGACTAACAGTGGCAGGAAGACAACCAGAGGATTTAATTAGACTAACGCCAGCCACCCACATCCGGCCCACCCCAAAATGCCTCCGCACCACAGCTGCCCCTCTTCTTCTTACTATCATTCCTTTTCCATCACAACCAGGGTGGAAATCATCACAAAAGGCTCTGTGTAGTTCGGTGAGAAGATATGTGGTTGTTGATTGATCAAACCAAGCTCGCTCGCCCACGCTCTATCCAATCTACAGCCCTGGTTAGGACTGCTTATCTGCTCTCAAAACCGAAAGAGAGAAAAAGTTGAAAGATCAGGTATCCTGGTATGGCCTTGATCACCCCATCCCCGTCCAATATCTACATCCTGAACATCAAACGAGCCAATAGATACCGCATAGATGAGACTCATATTCTCGATGGCAGGGTATCTAAAGGACTAGCTATGCGATTGCCTGAAAGGAGGTCAGTTCAAGTGTATGGAAATCGCTCGTGGAGTGTATATGTGCTCAGAGTTACGCATTGCATTGTGTTATTATGTAAGCGTATCTTGGTGTCGTGGCTGTGGTTCCCTCTGTATCTTAGCCCCTGTACTGGCTGGGACGTTACAGTCACAGAGATGGGCAAAACAATGGATATGACTGTTTTTGAGTAACTAAAAAGATCTTCAGTCCTCAGACTCTCTCTACGGATAAGTCTGGCCAGCTAGAGAACATACAGCTGTCCTGGATGGGTATCACAGCCGTCATGTAATTGGCTTTTTGTGAATATACTACATCGATAGCATCTATCAGCTGTTTCTGCCGCCGCAGAAATCTCACACACTCATTGGGTCATGTACAGAGGCCTATACATAGAAAGAAGCTAGGCATGCTTTTTCTAGGCGACAACACTACTGTTATTCGCAAGAGTGAAATTTGCTGGCTGCTACCGAAGGGCGCAATCCGCAACGTTGCCGATTATGAACGTCAAAAGTGGCTGTATTTGGGCTGGACTGTGACCCATGTTCACGCTCGGGAAGTGTTCTGTCTCCCTTATACCAGAGTGATGATGATGCTTAACAGTGTGTGCAGCAAACAAACTACACAAACCCGAATAACAGTTTAACGTTGTATTACGAGACTACTAGTAAGTGATCATCTTAATACAAACGTGTTGTATAGAAGATAGTGACCAGTGTGCGGCTGATCGGCTGCATCGTTTCTCTCACGTCATCATTAACTGCGGATCCAGCCACGGTATTAATGGGAACGGCCCGGGCATCACGAAGTTGGGGAAAGTCGGGACCGGGTTCCAGGGTAGCATTTGATTGTATCCTTCCGCAAATGGTGCGTTAGACGTCGTATCTGGATTCCAGAGGTTGTATTCCGTCAGGGGAAAGGCATAGTCGAAGGGGCTGTAGCTCGATAATGGCGCACTGGCTGTGGTCGGGAAGGGAAATTCGGACGAGTCTGTTTCCCCAATTTCATCAATCGGTGTCCCTAGCTCAACTGGCACTGATGCATCAAGCTGGGGTGTAGACGGCTGCGTCTCGTCTTGCACGAGACGCCTCACTCGCTGCATGTCGTTGCATGCTACGGCTTCGCGGATGTCCTTTACCTTTTGCTGGAGTAGGTCCAATTCGGATTTCATGCGTTTTGCTGCCTCTGTCTTTTTCTTCCGGTGCTTGGCCTGGGCGTCTCTGTTTTTTTCCTTTCTCATTTCTGGCGTCGTGCGTGCCATTGCGGTGTAGGTTGAGGACACGCCGTTGATCGTCCTCTGATACAGGTCGAAATAGGCATTGATATACCTCTAGGCCTTAGGAGGAATGGCAGTGGCATTGGAAAGCAACTTGGTGATGCTATGATCTGAAACAATGCCTTTCGAGTTTCACAAGCACGCCCTCAACCATAACCGTGTTTCAAATATCTTACATAAAAGTACTGAAATAGACGTTCTGGAAGCAAAGTCACCTGATGAATGTCAATAGTAAGAAGGCGCTGGTGAATTAGGACATCTCGACGGCGTGAGTTCGAGATAGTACGCAGAGAATGACATATTACGTACATCGGGGCCCAATGAAATAATCTTTCAAGTAATCGCCAGAACAAAGACAAAATAGAAGCTCACAATACTTCAACTTCGATCTACTTCCTCAGGTCACGATAGATGGCTATTCGGTGGCTATTTACTTTGGGTGCAATGGCTTGGTGGAGAGGCGAGCATCCGTTTTGCCCCTTATTCACTCGTCATATGGCATGCAGCTGCTGTCGTTTGGGGCCACCGGACGAAGTTCGTGCATCCGGATTAATTCATCCCTTTTAGAAGTGGCTCCTCTAATTACGACCTCTCTTTGTTCTTGTTAGCCATGACAGACGTAACAAAACATTCGGTATGTCCGCCGCAAGCCATGGACTCATGAGACGGCTTGGAGTGACTGTGACTGAGTGCATGGGAATCATTACTAGCGCCATCACTTTACTAGAGTGAGTGTCAAATACTCAAAACACTATCCGATCGCTACGCCCTGTTATGTAACCGTCGGTACCCGTATGTTTGCCTTGTTATCGCTTGGGCTATACCATCAGTGCAGAGTTTTCATACGTGCGTACAAACTTCCACAGCTGTTTCCCAAACATAGACCCACAAGGCTCGCCCATAAATACGGCTAATGTTCAGGTCCCCCTCCCCAGCTTCGCCACTTGCTACCGATCAGTTATTATTCAGAAGATACAGCCTCTCTGTTTTGCATCATTCCAAGATAGCTATAACGATGTCTGTCTAACAGGACTTGAGCCAGTAGCACACGAGAATAAATGTCACAGGATGGGACTCTTTTGGTCCGCATAACTCGTAGCCCCTGTCTGGCATCTGTGGCAAAGTATCACGTTTGTCTAGTCCATTTCAGTCATGCTAAATGGGCAGTGCCTAGGTTCTCTGCATCAGGGCCGGGAAATAGAACTGATGGGAGAGGGCACTTATGTAGTAATTAAGCAGTTGTGGGGATATGGAGACCAAAGTATAACTTGCGGCTGACTACTCCTACCTTGACCAATGCGTTGGTAGCACCTTTGTCGTCAGAATCGTTCGCCTGCCTTTTCCCCTTACTTGGCACATCTTGAGAAAGCTTCATTCCACTCTTAATCCTACCCCTGTTATCGTTGTAGTTCAAGTTTTTGTTTTTGTTATCATCGTTCCTGAGATTATTCACTTTATGCTGTGTCTCAGCATGGGAGGTAGCTCGGGTAGGGGTCGTATAACTCACATCGCTGAAAGTCAATGATAGTCGATGGATAGAGACTCTGACTAGTTGGGTTGATGTCTTTTCAAATAAATCGTCGTCAGAGGTATCGTTAAGAAAAATTGATGTACGCCATGGTTGATTGCAGAGACCGCATGGCGTCAACTCAAATAGAACCTTGATTCCAGAACCAACCTTGGTTGTTGCGTGATGCATGCACGGCAGGACGATCGCTGGTCATCGGCACCAAATCTCCAGCCCCGATACACATTCAAATCCTGTTCCATTATCTGGCGTGCTGCAAGGAGCGTGCTGGTGCGGGAATGCCAAGACGGACGTGCCCAGATGGACGTGCTCAGACGAGCGTGCCAAACCTGGCGTGCCGAGTCTAGTGTACCAAACCCGCGAGGCAGGACCAATCAGATATGCCCCCAGATTATCGTGGCGTCGCTTGCTCTCTAGCGCAGTTGTTATCCCATCGACTGCCAATGGACCTCATTCTTGCCGAGGGCAGGGTAAACCAACCAAAATCATCGACCAGATGTTTTCAACCAGTCAAAATCTCACAAACGACAGTTTTGGGGTAAAGCTGGATACTAAAGTGGGCGTTCCCGATCTTGACAAAAATGAGGTCCATTGGCACTCGATCGGATGATTGGGTGCCTTCTACAAAAACATGTACCCATAGAACCATGTTGTATCAACGATTTTCGTGCTGTTTGTCACGGACCTGCCAGCATCAAGTTATGCTTTGACTTGATTCATTCAGTGACATGGTTATTGAAGTAAGTTGGAACGCTCAGTGGGACTTGGGACATATCTGGTGAATCATAGGAAGAAGAGCTTTCGTGCATACTGCACAAAGTGCTATTGCAAAAAGTTTATGTTCAAAAGTGAACACAGTGGCATTCGAAATGAGCTAAGTAGGCCGACTTATTCGTATAACTTGATCTGCGATTCCTACGATAATCATCGCATGGTGAAAGGAGAGACAGACGGAACGGAGGAGGAGAACACAAATGGGTACAAGGCCCCTCCCCGTAGCTAACGTGGCATCCTCAACTGATTGGATATGGGCTGCTACACTACACATCATGATTAAGCCATAAAAAGACCACTCACTCAACGTGTTGACTAAAACTTTAGCAACACACAAGTCCTTTTCTACGCTATCTAAGGATTACAGATTATGTAATGAAAAGAAAGGGGGTACACAGTCATACGAAGGTCACCACAAGCGATTCCTACAATGATTTACTTGTGTTTTGAACTTACACATGTATTACCTATCATCTGAAGAACTAGGAAGTCATTGAATACCAAGACGCAAATCGCATTAGGAGGCGGATAGTGGCTCTACAACAATCAGAAAGGGTCCATGTGCTTCCGGCATCGACTGATCTCTTCTGTTTCGAGTACATTCAGCTCGTTTCGAACAATCCATGGTTTACAACATGCTTTAGCTAGCTGAGTGCCTCATAGCACAATGCTTTACACTATAATCTAGGTTGTGTTGATGAGAAACGGCGTTGCGACTTGATCCAGACCCGGTCATTATACGATGAAGGATTTTGTAAAGGTTTTAAGTAGGAACTATAAACACTCGAGGGAGCTTACCATTCATGACGACGATCATTCACCGTTTGATACATTCAGAATACTTAAGCACAGCATAGACGACTGGTCGTATCAAGTATGCCTCATGTCTTGACCTGGATATGTCATCTGTGCTCTCAGAAATATCTTTCTGCCGTCACAAACCGGTGTCTTTCCGGCGGTCACTACTGCTGCGTCAACGGGAAGAACACCAAGGGCAAGCGGTGCGCGGACGTCGTGACATACGCCAAAGATGGCATAGTTCGGGGCCGTCCTCGGCGTTTCCGTGGCTGCTGGGAGAGTTGCACATATCCGTTTCAGTGCAGGGAGACTTGTGGGGGAGAATTTTGGGCCAACTCCGACTGAGATAACAAGACAAAAGGTGTGATACAGGGATCACATCGAAGGATCGCCGTGAATCCATGTCTAGAAGAGATGTTAATGTGATTGTCGACTTGTGGGTGCTTGAGTAGTGGTTTTGGACAAGTCTACTTCATATTTTCCAACAACACCGCATCAGGACTTGACCCTTTCACGTGCATGCGAGCTGGATCCCCTGTATGGGAAGGCAATGCTGTCGCTTCTTGAATTACAGGCCTTGACAATGCTTAGGAAGCCTAATCCATTCATCAGCACCAAGTCACCCTAAAACGCCGTGGCGAAATATAACTGGTAGTTAACTAACGACTGGGTGTTACATGCAGAAGGAAGAAATGCGATGGTCATTTCTTTCAACACTAGGCTCCTTTTCCAAACCTGCGCTCGCAAGCTCTGACGCCAAAGACGCAGCACTATGGCGCCCTAACCAGGCACCAGGTTGAAACGTTGATAGCGTGCTGCGACTTCTTGGCATTGGCGTAGATGAGTGTAAACAGGATGGCAAACAAGTAGAGTACGTCGGTCGTATTGATTATGCAACTCCCTACTGCGTCCCAGACACCAATACGTTATTATCAAAGGACCACCACAATACGTCTAGCACTTGCTACTTCGCTCCGCTGTCTGTTCAACGTCATCAACCCGTTATTACCACGGGTTGCCTGGCCCAGCTAACCAAGTCAGAAAAATCACCAACCCAAACTTAAAACTGTCAGCAGTTCACAAGCCCGGCAATACGCATAGAGAAGGTTGGTGACGGCTGTCGATCTTAACGCCGAGTTGACAGCTACAGAAACAGCTACAGAGAGGCCAAAAACCACTCCTGCAACGGCTGCTCCTCTTCTCTCGAAAATATAGTGCTGTGCGCAGAGAGATCCTACTGCAGGCCTTGCCAATGATTTCCAAGCGTGCGCAGAAGACTGCTGTAATGGCCAAGGTAGTAATAAATTCTGTTCGGGGGCACCAACTGTAAAATGGAACAATCGCGGTTGAGATATAAGTACAAATTGCGGATCATGTACGCTTTTTATTGAATGGGTCTGGACGCGCAACACATGGCAGGTCCAAGATGTAGTCCAGCCAATCACACACGATAAGAGCATAACCTGTTCGTCAGTGATGTCTGGAAACCTTTTCCAGATATGCCGAGAAAAATTCGAACGGTTACATAGACGTCGGTTGTCTCATATAATCATAGCTAAGGATTGTGCTTTGGATGGTGGAGCGTCTGGTTACGTTTCGTCCGAAATTAGATTCTTGTTATCGTACCTGTTTCATCGCCACCTCCAATTAGGCTGTTCCCGGTGAAGAGCAGAGTGATATAAGAAGGCTTGTGAGTTAGTAGAGACGGCTTTCTGACCTTGTTGATGCGTATTTGTACGAAGTCTCCAACGCAAGATGACCTGCGACAATTCCAATACCGATTGCGGCCTTCAGGATGTGCCAGACCATCCAAGTCATCGACTTTACGCCACTCTGAGTGCTGTCAGAGACGAAATGAGATTGCTTCAGGAGAGATTGGAGTCAGTTGAAAGACAGCGAAGATGCCAAGAGATCTTGATATCCCTACAGAACCAGTACATTGAGGTCTTGGAGAAGAGTTTGGAACCGAAGAGGCCTATGAACCTGGCCGAGACAGAGATGAGTGGAACACATGAAACCATGTATGCTGTCTAGTGTAGTCGAAGTCTCTTTCCGTGCACACTTCCTAATCAAAGTTTTAATTCAACGACAAATACATCCCGCCGGAGGTTATCACATTGGGCCACTCATGCACGTGTTGATGCGATGGGACTGTTTTGGCCGCTCCAGCCAGAGGCGAAAAAAGAGGTGAATTCGGATGGGCTGGTATTCCTTGTCCCTTTATGCGCAGGTAAATGATGCGACCATGAACTGTTGTTCTGCCTACTAAATCCTCCGAGCTCACAGAGCCGTTCCTTGACGCTAACAACTGCCATAGAATCAACTTGTGATACCAAGTTTTCCCTACCCGGCTGTCGAAGAAAGTCAAGCAGGGTTTCCGCACCCGTGACGACGTTTACTCGCGATGGTTCCCTAACCCCTTCGTCCTCGCTTTAAATGCTTTTGCTCTCTTTCTTGTCTTGCTGCTCAATATCGGTCGTATCTTTGGGTGTGTGTCCTTAAAACTAAAAAGCCTCATACCTAGTACCTGCTGCGTGAAAGAGCGTGAAGGGCCGAGGGCTGCTTAATAACCAGTCTGAGTCTGGCGCCATATATGTTTTCCAAGTCACGCCTCATCAATGGACTGGTCCTGCTCGCATAGAAACAGGGAGTCAGAGGTCAACAGATCACATCTTGGCTCCCCGGAATAGTCAGGCTTTCACTCTAGCCATTGCGAGGTCGAGTTGTGGAACCGGAGATCTCACACCTCGAACACACGCGGAGGCGACTCGTAATGGTGAATGGACCTTGGCGCCTGTTGGTTGCCGTGGTAATCGAGGGGAGGAGAAGTACGGAGGCAGCGGGGCAAAGCAGAAGTATTGCTGTACGGCCTCGGCTGCGCCAAATTGACAGCCAAACGTCGATATGTCTCGATGATCCTGGGGTCGAGCTTGTTGAATCATCTTCGGACGTAACGTGAAGGCCAACTGCTGTGACATGGGAGTCATTGTCTGTTATCTTGTCCAATCTCACGAACCAAACAGCTGAGACTCACCCACTAAGGCGAGGCAAACCATACCCCTGTGCGTTATAGTTTAACATCATATCAGCCATTGAGCTGTGTGTTATGGATTGCATGAGACGACATGGGGCTTTGACTGACATCACAACAGCCATTGGCTGGTTATATCCTGTTACCCCCTAAATGGTGATGAAACCACGGATGACGTTAGTGTCAAGTCTGCGTGACTTTGAGGCGCTACTGCCGCTCCATTTGATGGATCAAGCAACTGTTGAATCTGGGGTCTCCACTTCTGCCTAAGGAGGCATCGTAAGCTGGGTCCAAGGAAGCCGAGACCATACACCAGATGAGTTGCAGTCGTTTGGTCCCAAAATTGCAGGGCCGTCCCCCTCGCCTTTTTCCCACTAGCACGTGGCGAAATTCCGTTTCCTGTTCGAATTGAACGAGTGCATGTCGAACTCGACGCCGGGCGGGATTGCAAGGAACGGATGGAATGGGGTGCGCACCATCTGCGCCAGGGACGTACACGAGCCACGAACCCGGTAACCGACCTTGGCGGCATCACCTTGTTGTTTGGAACGCACTCCGGGCCCAAACCAGCATCGCGGTCCTCTTGACTCGCAACAAGGGGCCTTCTGTGGCCAGATACTCACTTTACTCGGAGCGGCTGGCGAATGCGGACCATGGTCGATCATGGTCAGCGATATCCTAGGCTTCCTCAGCGATGGACCCGCCGCCCACGTCGATCATTCGATCGAGTCCTCTTAGGTTGGATGAAGGGGCACCTTTCGCATGCGGCGCGAGCACCGGGGGGCTTTTAATTTTTAATTTTTAATTTTTTAAATTTTCTTTTTTAATTCTTCCAGGTGTCTGTGCTCAGTTGGGTATTATCGAACCCGGTTCAATTATTAGTGGTCGTTGTTTGGTGGCGGTAACAAGACCAATACGGTAACAAGCGTGGTTGAAGCGGTGACTGGGAAACAATTCCAGCCGGCAAAGCCGAAATACGCATCATCTCAATCCCTTGAACCCAAAATGTTGTCGAAATAGCCTTGTCTGCTTTCAGCCTTTCGAGGCAGATGTCATTCGCAAATCGCGTCGATCACAACACAGGTTGCCGGCCTCAAAGGCCGGGGTCGAACCGGTGTGTTAGCGCGGGTTTTTTTGCGTTTCTTACGTACATCCGTTACTTGTTACCGGTAACCAAGATGGACCGACAATCTCGTCCGCGCACAAGCTGGATAGCAGCCAGGCCGCTGACAAGGCCCCGGCCCCCCTCGGTTGTTTGTTGAAGACATTGTTTTGGCGGAGGCCGCGCGCAGGGCAAATTTAGTTGCGCTTGCCGTTGGCGTCGTTCAGGAGGACAGGTACGAATGCTCGAATGACAAATCGATATGTACGGCCGAACGCTCCCGGGCACTCACCTTTACCGGGTTGGCGGCTCATCTCGGAACCTCGCCAAGTCCATCTCCCCTCTCTCCAACAAGCCAAAAAGGCAAACAGCACACGATGCGCATCAGGGTTAATGATGGGATGGAGCTCCATGCCTTGCATAAAACTGTGGCCAGGTCTGTCATCATCTGGGTGAGGTGACAGCGTTACAACGCGGAAAATGCCGAGAAGACCAGCCCATTTATTTCCGTCGCGATGGATGCCGGCGCAGTCGCCATAGCCCCAAACCGATAGTTCTAATGGCAAGAGCTCGTTCTTGGCGTTCTGGTGAAATCTAGCCCTGTTGGCTCGGCCAAGCACGCTCGAAGCAGAGACCATGTGTGGATCCAGTCACAACATCATCATGATATTGCAAACGGACTGGGTTCCTTGTTTGTTTGCTTGAATCCAGATGGCTGTGCCCGCAGGTCACAGATCGCAAGGTGTACTGCATTATGACTGCGCCTTTTGGCTGCAGATGAGTTCGGGTGCACCAAAAAAACAAACACACTAGAGCAGAAAGTCGAGGCGCAGGAGTGGAAACGACAGGGCCAAGTTATCCAACGCGGCGACAAACATGGGCGCTTTGTAGACGAGAAAAACAGTAGAACAGAGGCAAGCGCAGCAAAACAAGTGTCAAGGGGTTGCCAATGCATTGTGAATGTATAGTTAAGTATGCAGGCGCTTTAGCATGCGTTGTTTTGCGCATTTTGCGCATTTTGCGCATTTTGCGCATTTTGCGTACTTTGCGTATTTTGCGGCTGACACAGGTGTCGTCCCTTGGGGCTCCTACATTGGTTTTCACTGCTCTTGCTTGATTCTATCGAGCAGACCCACTATCCTGAGCAACGCCATACAATCACTCAGCAATGTCAGGTTGTCATTCCCTGGCTGGCCAAGAAAGTCCAGCACCGTTTGCCCAGCCTCGATCGCGTCCTCGTATGACAATTGTTGCACACCTCTGTTCCTCTTCCTGCCCGCCGGTCGATCGTCTCCTGCCCTGGATAACCGAGCCCTCATGCGTTTATTCCTCGTGACTGGGCGTCCCGTCTTCCTCGTTGGGATCCTCTCATTCAGGATGTGTCGTACCTCGGGATACTTCTTTTTGAGGCGACAAACTTTCATGCTTAGCGTATTGTGTTTCGGCGTGGCTAAATTGGGGAATTCCTTCATGTAACTCTCTCTGATGGCCTTCCACGTCTTTTTCCTCAGACGAGCCTCTAGAATGAATCGTTCATCCCTCTGCAAGTAAGAAAACTTGGAGGGAGTGAACTCGATCGTCGACTCTTCGGGATTTTGGGGCTCCTCACGGCGAGGCGTCCCCGGTTGGTTGGAGGATCGTGGGTGTTTTGAGCTGAAGACAGCCGATGGCGGTTGGTGGTAGTAGGAAAGGGCTGGCTGGTGGTCGTCGCAGTAATTGAGGGGGGGCAAATAACATGGTACAGCTTCGGGATTCCATTGCTACGTGGCATCGACTGACCATTGACACCATTCGAGCGGCGGTAGATCCTGGTGAATTTGAAACTGTGCTTGTTGGGCCATTCGTGGATTCTCGACTCTGTGAAAAGGCTGCTGAACCTGGGCGGTCGACTGGCCATTCTGCACAAGGGCCTCAGGTCAAGATATAATCACACGTTCAGGCTCATCGTAAACAAGCCGCCGACATAATGAGTACCCCAAGACAGAAAGTGTTATATATGGTGTTATCACGACCCACAATGTCGGGAGTCAGTTACGAGGACGTAAAACTTGGATGGGTATGCTGTTTGGTCCTCGGCCGTATCTTGCAATGTCATCGACTATACGATTGAGAGTTGACTGCAGGGATACATAGGCTTCGATCCAAGAATGAAGATGATGGTAGCGATAATGTATTTAACGTCTAGAACAACAAGGGACCTACCAGGCATTGCCAACGTGATCTATGCCAATCTTAGCTACATTACAGGCCACCGTCTCTACCTAGCGTTTCAATTCAACCAGTCAAGCACGTATTGGACAAGGTATTGGTCCCCTACGTTTCGATCGAGGATGCTGTCCAAGGGGGACGACGATGTTTCGCTCCTTGGTGCTTTTGCCGTCAGTAGTCACCTGACCTCCGCAACCTGCAATCGCCCCGTACCACACAAACTGGGAAGACTGTGAATTCCGCTACACTACCGCAACCTCAAAAGCGACAGTCGAGAAGGGGTCCATGGGAAGGAGCATTGCTCAAACCAAACCCAACATCACACAGCAAGCCCCTTCGCCTGCCCCCACAGAGACCCAAACTGCGGCTGGGAACTTACGTCCAGTTGGTGTCTCCTTGGCCTTATGGATAACAGGAGGGCATAACGCATCTTTCATGTCCCGAAACGAAAGCTTCCAGTCGCGGGTTTGTTGACTAGACCCACAGCACGAGGATTGCTTTGCAGGGCAACTTATAGACACTTGGTGGCTTCTCTTTGTCTGCGCAATGACATCTCCGCGCCATGCCGGCATAAGTTTCGGGGGCTGCATTGCCCTCGGGGCTTTCCTCTTGGGTTGGTCGGGCTTCTCGACGACGCCTTCTACCGGACGGATGGACGACTTCTTCGGTATCGATGGAATGTTTGTTCCTTCAGTGCCCCTAGTCTGCGACTGGGCTTGCTTTTTTGTTGTCATGGCGAGCAATCAACGAATCGCACAACCAACTCGATCCGGAGGGTATCATCTCGTCGAGTCCTCCGTAGCTCTCTTGTTGCCTGCACCAGCCTTGATGGCGACGGAATCGCCATTCAATTCTAATCCGATCTTGTCGTACTATGTAGTAGTCTGCATACACAAACAAGCCACTGCACTGCCGGTTGTGCGTCGATGCCGATCATTGACAGTCCGTTACAGATGAAATGACTGGGATGTCATTCTGTCGGGTCTTTCCAAAGGTGTGACAGAACCTCGTGTTTATGTGAAACTTGAAAGTTCCTTGTCACCGAGATCTCACCCTGGAGGCTCGAACCGCTTGGCGGTTCTGTCGTTACGGCCGTTTAGCAGCCAGCTTGCCCCCTGGCGGTTCGTTCGCACCGTGACCTGCAAGTTGGTCGTGACCTGCAAGTTGGTCATCGTTGGGCCTCGTAGGCCCGCGGTCTGTCTATTTACCGCATCGCCGAGTATTTGCATCAAGAACGAGCAATCGACAACAGCCTATAGCGGAGAGCACTGGCGTTCTGCATTTTGTGACGTAGGCGTATGATGTTCCGCTCAAGCTGTTGAAATCGGGTGCCCTTGGCGGGTGACAGCGACTCAACAAGTCTCCTCGAAAGCGGGTCAACAGCATTGTTTGATCATGTACTACATTTCCACGTTTGCCCGACCGTCAAATTAGGTGGTACCGGCGGCGATCGCTCGTACGCTTGCCAGGATCTGGTCAAAGTCGCCGACCATCCACCACGGCCCTGGGCGTCGTCGGGTTTTGTCCGCCTCCTCAGACAGCGCCCCGCACCCCACTCTGTGTTTCTCCGCAGCCGCTGCACACGCCAGGAACCCTGGAAAATTAAAAGATTCGTCCCGACAGTCTGGTAACTGTTAGCGTCGAATCTTAGCGCGAACAAGCGGGCTCTGCGCCGCAAGGCGGGGGTGAGCTGCTCCCCAGGAGAGCAGGTCGCATCAGATGGGGTGACAGGTTGAGTAGTCGGTCAGCAAAACCAACTACTGGAGGTGATGTACTCAGGGGAACCATGAACCTATTCGGTCTCCGGTCTGTTGGGACGATCCAAGTGACAACTAGTTCTGTTGCGTACGGAAGTGGCTGACTCATGGCACACGGGATCCCTTCCAGCGCGAACGAACCAAGGTATTGTTTACCATAACCGCCCAAGTGGGGTGGAGGTTCTAGCCACTGGCACACCCCGGACGTTGTTTCAATAGCCCAATTAGAACTTTTATGCCCCGGCACATCCACATATGAGCGGGATTTTGATCAAGGCTGTAGATCACGCGCGCGCGATGGGATATAACATACCTAAAAGCCTGAGTTAACTAGTTTGAAAGCCGGTTGATAACCAGGAAGGTGGGGCTTCAAGCTCCAACGGGAGAGCCAATGGTGTCAACTGTTAAGAACGAACGCAACGCCCAACGCTCTTCGCCGCTGACGAACCACGGCCCTGCCGCAGCTTCACACACTCTGCTTGATACATACCTAGTAGTGAGAGCACCCCGTGCGACCGGCGGACCCTAAGCCCCCAAATTTCTTTCCATGCTCGTTCTAATACAGTCGGCGCATGCCATCTAATTAAACTACCCTTTGATTAGTTAATCAGTGCCGAACGCCGTCGCGTCATCAGCACCAATTAGCATCGTCGGCGCCCCAATTCAGCATCCGCGACGACTCGGATGCAACAGGTGCCGACACATTGCTCTTCTCAACGGTTGCCGTAAGTCTTCCCTTGGCCGTCCTTCTACATGGACTTGACACTATGTAGAGATACCGGAGGCACCATCATGGTCATAGTCGCCACCCCCACCGTTTTCTCAGTCACTTCTTTTGTTGCACCGATTGCAGATATGAGGTGTATGTGTTCTGGCAACTGTCCAAACGACCAAACAGACAACTGCGATGGGATCAGACCGAATGGCGACGATAAGACGCGTATTGCCCTTGCCAACGAGTCTAGGGGGGGTGGCCAGGTTTTGGAGATAGAGGACAACCCCGAGCATGGCCGACCTGTGATTGAGTCCATTACCGGACATCGCAAGGATGACAAAGACAAGACGCTTTTGCACATGCAAGTTTATTGGAAGAACGGTGGGGTGAGTTGGGAGCCCGAGAAAGATATTCAATTGGCCGCAGCAGAGGTTTTCTTCGAGTACTGGAGCACTGTGGAGGGTGGTCGGTCTGGTGCCATAGCCAATAAGGACCTCTGGCACGTACTGAAGATCGAGGCGCACAGAAGAATTGGCAATGGCTGCGACCTGGAGGTTTCCTGGGTGGGATCAAGAGATCGATCTTCGGAGCCGGAGAGAACCATAAAGGAGGCTGCTCCTCAGCTCGTCAACGAATACTGGGACTCCCAAGAGCGGCATCAAGTGAATCTTCAGACTATCACTGTGTCCGCGAACAAGGCAACTCGGCGTAGCCGTCAGCCGGTCGAAAGGAGTAGGTCTAACGACGGTCGGAGGTTGCGGAGGGGAACCACGCCGCCCAGGCGATCCAGTCGATTATTAGACAGGCTCAGGGAGCACTCTGTGAGGCCCCGGCCTTCATACATTTAATGATTGACCTATCTATCTTTCGCGTCTCGACGTCGCTCTGTGTGGAGTAAAGCAGCTATATTCAACATCAATGTGGAGACACCAAGCGACGGCTCGCTCTTCATTTGTGCCTGGCGAAGCCTATATTTTGAATCCTCATTTGACGTGTACTGAGGCCTTAAAATTGAGTAAAGGCTAATTACCAAATCCCCACAGCTATGGGCAAGTAATTATCTTGTCATCGTGTGTTGAATGGATTCTCTCCTTCACAGAGAATCCCTGGTTACGATCGTAACAGGGTAAAAGTTAGGGGTGAAGCAAAGATGTATTTTTCCGTGATTCTCTTCCTTACTACAAGACTTGGCTTTCTTACACGAGACATATGATCTCGTACGTCCCTGAGTCAGTTCGGCATGAATATCCTTTGATCCCCTCAATGGATAACCGAGGGCCGAGTATCCAGTCTGTGTGCCCTCTGGCATGGTGTGTGTCCTTGAGTCGTGCGTGTCGTGCCCTCAGCTGGTGCTGTCATTCCAACATCGTCCTTAATACTGTTTGAAACCTTCTTTCGGCCCGCTGTGCCCTCATGCTAGTCTGAGCCAGGCAGGTTTGGCTGGAAAGCTCAAGTGCCGCATTGTCGACGAAACTTCCGTCTTAAGGTCAGGTCAGACTTGTTACGTCGCCCTATGTTGTCCTCGTCGTAGCGGCTGATAGTCCATTCTACTGCGCTCCTTCGGGCCAGACGTGACGCCACGTAGGTCGACAAATGCTGCGCTCGACCAATAATTGCCGACAATAGCGGGGTAGAACTCCAGCACAAGGCCCTCTCATGATCGACACTACCAGGGTGATGGTCCCGATTCGGTGCACAGTAAGAAAGTTCGAGACCTAAAAAAAAAACCCTTAAGAAAACAATAGACCACAAAAAAAAAAAAAAAAAACCACTCTTACTAACGAGGCCACTACACAGGAAGACCAGTGCAAGGACTGCCAATGTACATATGGACGTTTAGACAGCTCAATATCTTTCCATTTCATGCATATTCTCCCCAAGCTATAATAGTGGACAACGGTAGATGAGAACTCGTGAAGAACCAGAACGAGCGATGAAACATGAGTTGGAGAATTTCCTGAAACCCCGTCTTCAATGTGTTTCTGTTATATTATTCCGTCTTATCATCTGCGCCTGCATCGCTCCGGATGTCATTTTAACACATAGATTCGATAGCTGAGTGACATTCAGGGCTCTAGCTAACCTGGGAAGGACGAAGTTGAACCAGCAGTTTTTTCGCTAAGACAGGTGTCTGAAGAAGAGTTGTAGATTGGTATCCGAGGTGTTTCCGATACCATTATGACTAATTAGGTGTTGCCATTGTTATCCGCACCAGTGCACTCGTGCGACTGCTATTGTTCAATCAAACTGGACCGAGACTTTAATGAACGCCCACAGGAAATGGAGATTCAAGGACTTGAATGTTTATGACTCTTTTTGTTTTCGGCTGCAGTGCCCCTACACCCACTTCACCTGCGCTTCGCCGCTGTTATCTTTTACGTGTTATAATCTCAACGGCCAACTAGCCCTTCTCGTGGAGTTTTGGTTCCTGTTTACGTTTTGTTTTGTCTTGATTATGAGCTCCTTGGTTCTTTAGCGTTGCCAAGACTTCTCTGAACCTAAATCTCTTTTCCCGTCCTCGGGTACCTCCCCGCACTTGTGCTCAGTAAAACCAGTCTACCATTCAATATGTGGACGGCAATTCAATTCAAGCGCTCTGTTTTGGTGAGCCTTACGACGTCGTGTGTGCAGTTGTGATTCCCCTGGGAGGAATCTTTCGGGGCCGTATTGGGCAACAAAACATTTGCATGTCTTTAGGACTTTCCATCCTCATCGCAGCTTTGTGCTGCCTTTAACGGCATTGCATTGGGCAATCACTGGTCGTGTACTTCAAGACGGTGGTATTGGCGGCTAGTTTGATGTTTCCTAATTGTCACTGATATCGATCCCTTGCAACTTGGTTTGTAGCACCACGGTCTGCCTCATTTCACCTCAGTGTGCTGTGCTCCGCATTTTGATTAATATAACGTTACCGAGAAGATAACCCCTCCAAACTACTTTGGCGGCCTCGCATTCACGAAGATCGGAGCTTCGTTCTAATTGGTGCTTTCTAACGAGAGAAGAAAATCGGTTCTCTCACTAAAACACACAGACCTTTGTGCCCATGGTTGTTGTCATTGGCGGGTACCATGTTTATCGCAATCGAATACTAGATCCGAAGCCTTAGGGACTTTTTTGTCGATAGTTGCACTTGTAGCGGTCATGTTTTATGGCATATTGTCACAAGTTGTCAGACGCCTGATTCGTGACACGCTCTTCGCCACGTGGAAAAAGTCATGTTGTATGAAAGAAGTCAGTGTTGGATTATTGTAAGGCTAATGCGTGCAGCGTGCCACAGGCAGATGATAGACTTGCATGGCAAAACCAGGTGAAGTGTCACAGTAGTAACAGTAAAGGCAATGTTTTTGAATGTCTAGTCTCGACAAAGAGATGAGTCGAAATGAAAAGCTTGAAGCGACTGCTAATTAAACCCTACTTTCTTGGTGCAGAAACACGACCCCAGCGTTACAATCGTTTGGATAGTTAAGTATTTCTAATGAATGGTGCATTTGCTCCTGCGTCGACAAACGATGCGGTGACGGCATGGAGAAACATAGGAATTTCGTCATTCTGTCAACGAATTGTAGTTGGCATACAATCTTCACTGGCAACTAATAACGAAAGTTGCCGAATGGCACACGCGGTTTCGTTCTCATATTGACGGCCGGTGGTAACTTGTCTGGTCCTGCCTGCGATAGCGCACGCCATGGAGCAGCCAGGCTCCCCTGCAACTCGAACACCGCCGAAGGCATCGAAGGAGGGATTTCAGTGTCACCGTTCCATCTTCTTTCTTCTGTTTCTTGCGTTGGGTAACCGTAATGATAGTAGTGGTGGTGATGGTGGTGATAGTGGTGGTGGTGATAGTGGTGGTGGTGGTGACGGTCGTTATGCTTGACCTCAACGGATCGCCTTTTCTCCGAGCGACATTGCCTGCAAATATTACTGAGAGGCCTCGATCCGGGTTGGAATGGGTGTCTTTCGTGATATCGTTCCGACCGCGGATCACCACACACATCACATCTGTGCTTCAGCGACTTGGTTTTGGTTGCCATCGTTAATAGGTAATAGCTCTGTGAATCGATCCCACACTCACGAAAGGTAGGCGTCTTAATAGACATTGCAAAGCTTCTTAACAAGGCGCTGTATGCATTCTGGGGACGTTTGAATGGCTTCTGTGAACAGATTACGACAATGACATAAGTGGAATTTGCTAAATAACGATTGACCTAGTCATTTGATTAAGCTTCGCGTAAGCGGAACAGAAGAGACTGGTAAGAGGGACTGTTCTTCGAGATACTTAAGCACCCAGGTGTGGCCTATGATAAACTCTTATCAGTCTCGAAGACAGTCATGGAGTACAAGGCCCCATTCCATCCTGTGCTTACACTCCTGGTTGTTACCGCAGGTCTTTATATTCTAGATGGCGTCTTACATCTAGCCCTTCCCATGTTGAATTTGGCGGCGATCTTTGTATTAGTGTTGCTGTTTGTGAGGCGGGAAAACCGAGATAGCTTGATCAGCTTGGCTGCGTCTTCTGGTCCGCCCCACCAACTGCAGTCACTTTTTATTCCCTCTATCTCTTTCGGGGACGTGAAGGAACTATTCATCGGTATCTTCCGCCTACAAATCGCCGGATTCCCATGGAAGATGCAAAAAGTTGGAGGCACGGGTAGCTTAGAGCAAATAGCTACATAGACTAGCACAAATGTCACAATGGGTACTGGAGTGTTTCCTGACTTCGTCTTGAATCTATGCTATACCCAATTGAATATAACAAATGTTCGTTCTTTAGGATGGCGGCAAGCTCTTTTCCACCTCTGGTCGGCGACGGTTCGCTCGGACAACTAACTATTCCAGCGAAAGCAACGCAACAGACGGTCTTTGTTTCCAATCGGCCCAAACCAAGAAAGTACAGGGCCAAGTTTCGCTAGTCCTTTCATCAACCAGACCATGCTCATTGGAACGTCCGGTGCCTCTTTCTCCAGCAGCGCATATCTCTCCTTTCGTGATAACTGACTGGCGTACCCACTCAACTCTTCCGTTGCTGTACTGAGGCAGCCAGTCGTTGCCTTCGTGTTGAATCATATAGCGAAGTATAGCGTTACGATAAACTGCTGGCATGGAGTGAACCGTTGCTGGCCAGTGACAAGCAATCGCGAGCTAGAATAGATGGTCTAGCACCCAGGTATTTGCAGTCAGCCAGTTTGACCTTACAGACATTGGCTGCTAATTCCCTGACCCCGGTTCCATCGCCACAGTCAACCCTAAGGAGCTCGATGAAGCAGTGTGGAGTTGGGTGGTTAACACGCCACTCCAGTACGGTAAGAATGAACATTTCCAGCTGCAGGACCAGCCTTCGTTGTCGGTAATATCCTTCCGGCACAAAGCACATAATATCCAGGATGCTTGGTACTCGGTCCTTTTTTTCTATGTATTTAGAAGCAATCCACAAAGTAACACAGCCGACCAACTTGTAGTAAGGCTCCCCGTGGAAACTTTGTTTACAGCAGAACCGATCAAGTAAGTTGACTGACAGATACAGTGTTTGAGGAAGCAAGCTAAGCTCGTCATGAGCCACTTTAAGAAGTTGGATGACTTCGGGTCTCATGCTTCGAATCTCGGCCGGAATACGGCTGATATCAGGCATCGTCTCAGACTTGGCCTTTGTTAGCATGCCATAAGTGACCCTATTTTGAAGTTGTCCGAAATACGTGCCTCTCTGTGTTCCATATTTCTGACAATGTCTTCCAAGTACTCATCACCACGTTGATGCGTGCCGAGAGCAGTCTTCCGTTTTTTGGGTACGGATATTTCGTGAGGGCTCCATATATCTGGAGCAGCTCTTTTGGAAATCTGGGGCATCGTTGTGGGTCAGCTCCCAAGCCCGAATAACAACAGAAGGGCACTACAAAGCAATCATGCACACGAAAAAATTGACATTAACGAAGCCCAAGTCGGCTCTTCATATGCTGCCAGTCTTGTGACCACCCCCCGTTTCTCTAGTGTTTACACGTAGCCCTCGTACGCTTCGGTGAACTAACAGGCATGAACATAACGTAGAGTTATATAACGCAGGGGTGCATGTCAGCATTAAGTGGGGCGTTCATGACAAAGAGACCCAGTTTCAGGATGTATAACTATTCGTTATAAAGTTGAGTTCCATGTTAATTCTAACCAGTCTAGCGTCTTACCGATGGCAAAAATGACGTAGGAACGATTTACAAGCTTAGTAACCATGAGATAGTTACAGTGAGAAAGCAGTAGGTTATTCAAAGGGCGTAGAGGCGTTAACGAGTTAGAATCTACTGTAGGTGTTGAAAAAGAAAAAGAGGCGAAGCAGCAATAAGCGTGCTAGCTTTGACGTAATGATATTGCTCAAGGTTTTCCATCTTTCGTAAGAGCTGCACATCCTTTACGTTTCAAAACTTAATTCGCACCTAGCATGCGGGCGATAAGAATATCGAGGTGCTTGCGGCTTTGTTCAGTTGAGTGATCGTCCACTGGGTTAAAAGAGGACATGTGCGCTGAGAAGTATCATCTACTTGACGAATAACTACCGTGACACCGGCAGAGTGTGCCAAGCCGGAGGTTGTGTCCATGGGTGTCGCCACGCCTCAAAAACTGCCAGTGCATCAGGAAATCGTGCCGTGTTTGCAATATGCTTACCTCTGTCCTCAGCAGCATCATGCTGACAGCCTACTTTCATACCTTATCAGAATTAGCGACTGATGAAACCTGAAAGCAACTTTCATGGAACAGTGTCAAGCGGGGATGTGTCATCAAATCTCACGCCTTACTTAGAAGTGGCCGCCCATTGTTATCCTTTCTTTGTTATTGCGTCTTACTTTTCTGCTTCATACTTAAGGTTGAGGCAATCCCGCCATTTCATACATACCGCGATGAACACATGTAGTTCTTCAAATGTCGCAACAACAGCTGCAAGTAGGTTCCGTATTTACTACACCATACATTTGACAAGATGAATCTAAAATGCCAAGACAGCAGCATATTCCAGTCCAGAGGCTTATGCGCCAGATTTTGCGACAGTTGGGCCTTTGCTATCTTGCAACAAACTGCCTGCTGGTGTTCCAATGAATCTGCTGTTATGGGCCTGACAGCAAATCCATTCTGCGACACGCCATGCCCCGGCTATCCATACGAGACTTGTGGTGGTAGGGACCTTTTCAGCTACATAGCGCTGCGCAACAACATTTCGCCAGAGAACAGCATTGTTTCAGGAACGGAAAATCTAACACGAACATTTGTGGAGACACTGTTTCGGACTCGAACTGTTGAACACGTGCTCACCCAGACACTTACACAAACAATCACTAACACCAGAAGCATTTTTCCCGCCTCATCAGAAGCTTCCAATGAATCCAAAACTACAATCCCATCAACAATACCTTCACCGTCCAAGCCTGTTGAGACTTTAAGCCCGACAGAACTTGCCGCCATCATTGCGGGAACGCTCGCGATTGCTTTGATAATTGTAGTCATCGCCGTTTGGATGCTTCGCCGGCGCCGTCTGTCATTTGAGCAGGGCGAGTCGACGACAGGCTCCATTAGCGATCTACCGGTTTCTCTGGGGGCACTAAAGAGGCTTTATGTCGCTAATCCGGACTAGGGACTTAGCATACAGAATGTGTTTAGTTGGCAAAGAAATCAGGAGCACCTGTACATATGATAGGCTATCATGGTCATCTCAAAAATCGCCCTTCTTTTGTTTCATCGGTTAGTGCGGTCGATTCCTCCAGCACTTAACCGTGTTCAAGCGGACTGAACGGCTAACCGGCATTCATGTTTACGGGCGTGTGTCTTCTATGGCTGCGTTTTCGATTAAAAATGACATTGGATGTACCACACTTAGCGACTGTTTTAAGAAACACTCCGCACTTTCGTTCATAGGGGATGGTTCTACGTTCATTCGGGTTATTGAGCGCAGTGGATTTCACTGTCGTGGTCCAACTACTTTGGTGCTGGCCGGCGTAACTCTATGTTGCAGATTACCGAAGCTTTTGCTTTGTGGTGCACTTGGCTGGCCGGACCTGCTTGTAACACCCATGGCTTAGAAATCCTTAGCTGAAAAGGATGGCCCGACCATAATTATGTCAGTTGTTTGCTGTGGTCATGTCTATTTAACCGTTGAGACATAAACAGTGACAAGAGGCGGTTCAGTTAGCGGATGGTAACCCTGCTTTGATTTACGCTAGCAATGGAATTAGCCAATCTCAGCCGGCCGTCCACCATTTATTCCAGGCAGTGGTAGAGAAGAAACTCAAAACAATAACACGCTAAGTGTTAATACACGCTGTTATTGTCACAGTTAAAAGTCTTAGTGGCAAGCCAGTAATAACTATTCTGGCTAAGATTCGACGACTAACAATTGCTTATCATTACATTTTGCAATACCGATGTCTAGGTTGGTTTCAGGCTCTTTTGTTTTTTGTAAACAAAAATCAAGGACCAAAAACCTTGTTATACCAGATATTGCCAATGTGGATCGTTTATCTTCTTTCCTATTTTCCTTGGCGAGCAGATGCCCGATTCTATACCGAGAAGCATATCAAATAAGTCCCAGTCCCAGTCTACGCTCGCAAGTCGGTCTCATTGCTAACTGTGTACCACTAACGCAATGGGATCGATTGCTCAGTTTCTCATACAAGTAGGGCTAGAAAGCACGCCTGTCCGAACATGCAAGCTACCAAAGGACGACGCGCTTTCCCCAACATCCTGGCGTACGTCCTGCGAAAGTGATGATCGCGCGAGAGGAACCTCCAGGTCCGTCGCGAGATCTTGTGAGACATCGGAAGCAGGCAACTATCAACACCAGTTGAGGGGATGGGACACTTCCCGTTCGGTCCAGGTTTCACAGAAAGCCCGATACGACGGCGATGAGCACGACTGAGATAGCCATTGCCAGTCCGAGACACGTCGTCGAATGTATGAGAGACTACAAGCCCGATATATCACTCGGTCGTCTGGAAATAGAGGATTTCTACAACCTAAGGGACGAAGAAGTGATGGAAGAGGAGATCTGGTTTGCTTTGACGCCGATAACCCGCTTCTGGAATCCTGACGCAGCCGAGGAGGCAAACCGCATCGTAACAAACAATCGGTTTGACTGTCTGTTGGTCATCGGAATCTGTCGCGACAATGCCAGCTTTAACCTCCACCTGATTCAGAACTATTGTTCGGTCCCTAACCACGCGCCTTGGAGATTGGGTGAACATACCTTGGATCGATTGCTTGAAAGCAATGACTGGATTGGCATTGAGGATGGCCTCCAACCAGACAGAGCACATCTTGCTGTCGGCCGTGTTTTCCACCTTGGCTACCGTGTGCTCCATCGAGCTCAATCGGCGGCTGAGTATCAGGGGATCATCGTAATCGGAGCTTACATATCGCATTACAAATTTAACCTACTCAGGATGGTAGATCGTGTCATTTTGTGCGAAGATGTCACGACGATGCTAGAATTCATCACCGACAAACCTTTGAGGCTTTCCTAGACTTAAACGTTATAGATGTTAAGCCGACAGCTCGGGGATTCCTTGAGCACTTGTGTTGAGACTGTGACTTAGTTGTTTCTGAGATGATTATCAACAAACGCAGGACCTGGTACGGAGCCACCAGGCCTGTATACATGTAACGGTTAGATCGGCAATAATAGAGCAAAGGGATGATTGACTTCGTTTGGTTTGGGATGTGTATACATAGGCGCAATTTCATTTCGTACCTACGTAAATAACAGCGCTTCCTAGCAACATGAATCTAATAATGTCACCACAGCGCTGGCATAACGACCTGCTTAGTTTGACAACTGTACCGTCTGCATCATTTCACATCTGAGAAATGATTAACGCAAAGTGAAATCGACGACTGAGAATACCATACGCTTATTCCACTGGTTCCCGGCGTCTTCGAGGTAGTCTCCTTCACCGCGCCGTGCTTTCCATCTCAGACAGCGCCTTGTTAATCCCGTCACGGAGGACGAAACGGATCCCTGAGACATGAAACACGTCCAAACAATTCGAGGGGAACCATGACGGCTAAGCTCTCGAGCCAGAGACCGAAGTCATAGTCACTGGTTTTGTTCGAACAACGACACCACATGACCGTACGATGCGCATGATTACAGGACACAAAAAGGGAAGAGAGCACAGACTGGATACTCAGTCCTCATTTATTCCAAAGAGGGGATCTGTTGGAATAACAGCGCCAGCTGGTTGTACGACATGCACGACTCAAGGACACACATCATGGCAGAGGGCACAGACTGGATATTCGGCCCTCGGTTATCTATTGAGGGGACCAAAGTATATTCATGCCGAACTGACTCAGGGACGTACGAGATCATATATCTCGTGTACGAAAGCCAAGTCTTGTAGTTAGGAAGATAATCACGGAAAATACGTCTTTGGTTCACCCTAACTTTTAACCCGGGTACGATCGTACACACGGGTTCTCTCAACAAGAGAGAATCCATTCAACAGGATCAAAATATGTTTGGTCCGAACTGATTCAGGAATGTACACAATCATATATCTGGTCGTACGGAAGCCAAAGTTTTGTAATTGGAAGGGTAATCACGGATAATACATCTTTATTTTACCCAATATTGTCCACGCGTACAATCGTACCTGGAGTCTATAGGAAGAGAGAATGCAGTCAACAGGTTTAGTACTTCCACAATGGCCCCCTGGCCGATACCGATTCGGTCCGAGCTAGATGGTCACAAGGTATATTGAAGCCGTTTGAGTTAGACGTTCCATGCTTCATGTCATCAGGTCCATCTAGCGCAAGATATCTATTCCCAGATGTGACTATGGCAGACCCAGTGCCTTTTGGCCCAAAGACAGCTTTTGTGGGTATGCCTCGGCCGACGCCTCTGAACGTACTGAAGTATTGGCGACGTTTGATCCTTAAGATGTCACTCTTTTCGCGCAGCTGTAAGCTTCGAAACTTCTTTCGCAGCATACTCTCCTGTAGCTCACGCTTCCTGTTATACTCTTCATTGACAACGGCGCTGTTCTCACCACTCGCCCGTGACAGACGTCCTCGCCAGAGCTTAACGATGCTAGTCGTTTGTGACTTATGAAGTCTGCAGAGTGACTTATCCACGATGCCCTCCAGCTTTTTGGTCTCGACGTGAACCAAGCAAGCGTCCTGAAAAACATTTTGAAGTTTTCTCTCACACCGGTTGCCGGACTGAGATCTAGTTTCACAAACTTTATGAACTCCAGTGTGTCGTAAAGTGTCAACATCCTTTTCACCAAGCGTTTCAAGACAGTAAGAAAGGACACATGAGTTGCAGTGTTACTGTTAATATACGGGTATTTCCACCCAAGAATCAGAAAGACTGCACATGTGATTGTCGATTTTATCCTCATTTATGATGTTTTGTAATAGTATGACTCACTCTGAGCAATAGAACCATTGCCTAATCTTATAACTATTCGACTGATTACGTTATATTTAGTACGGTGAGAAGTAAACCCTAGTCAACAAGTCATGTGCGACTGGTTCAGACTCACATGATGCTAATTGACAGAAACCCATAGTTGTTGGCACTTAGAGATAGTCACACTATGAAATCTGAAGTCATTTTCAGGTTTCAAAGCAGTAGAAAGAATTGTGTGAATGATCGTACGGGCTAGCCTGCATAGTGGTGAGCATGAAAACGGAACGATTGCAAGCTATTAACATCAGTGTTAAAGCCCAACCAATTAGGTTGCTGCCCGGCGAAACTATATAGTGTAGAACAGGGGATACTGGTGCAGGTGCATCACCCTTGAATCTTTTGCTTTATGGTGCAGTTGGGAGCCCTGATCTGGTCGTAGCAATCGCCTTTCTAAGGGATGGAAACAATGGCAGTGTCGCAAAGCGAAAGTGTTAAGTAAAAGTAAAGGCTTTTTCTCTATTCGGTGAAAAACGAAGAGGTGAGAGTGGTTGTGAGATGGTTGCTATGGTGTACTATGGACAACTTACGTTAGTGGAAGCCTAGATTCGCTCATAGGTAAGTCAAGGGAAACACAAGCGTAACGGATACGTGAGTGCTAGCTCAACCGATTGTCGTTTTCAACCGTCATGTAAGTTGTTCCGTCATCAATTTTGGTGATGTATCCAGTATTGTTTTTATTTGCCTGTTAATTTGCCTGTTAGTAGGACTTAGTGCACTCCCGTGATTACCGTAGAGCTCACATTCTACGGTTCCTTCGAGGTTTTCCAAACTAATGATGAAGCAGCAAAAGAGCTGTGGGCTAAACGTCTAGTCTGCTGCCTGGCTTTGCGATGTTAGAAAAATCAGACAGGTAGACGCGAAGTAAGGTTGAGAACCAATGGTGGCCCACAGCATGCGAGTACCGTATCCTTCTCTTGTAGCTTTCTAGATCCTGAACTATGTTAAGTCAATACGAGCTCACATCCGCTGAACATTGACCATAACTAAGTAACTAGTAAGTTGTTATTTCCGATAACGGTCATAAACCAATCTGGCCGTTTAGCTAGAAACCTAATTTCACCTCCCTTCTCTAAACAGACTTAGTTAACGTATTTTCTGTCGTACACAACCGCCAGGCCTACCTCACCCAGCGCTAGTACGGAAATAGTTACTATCTATGAGAGATAGTAGTATCTTACACCGTTATGCTTAAGTATTCAAAGAGTTTGCTTTGAGGGGGGACCTCCGCCAGCTCTACACGGCCGTTGGACGAACACGTTCGTAATCCTTCGTCGAAAATATTTGTTATACGTCTTGCTATCTCTCCTTCGTTCGCTAGCCTCTCCAGACAGATCAATGAAGCCAAATGGTAACTTCAGTGTCCTCATGAATTTATCTGTGGGTACGTCGTATATCCGATTGAAGTTGCTGCAGTTATCGCCGCTATTCGTGGCGAGTGAGCCCTTGTGGATGAGCTTTCGTCGAAGAGATGATGCCTTTGTTTTGTTTACTGTTGTAACGTCCCCTCCGTACATTTTTTAGCTGAACAGTCTGACGGTTGCCGTCGACGATTAAAGTGGTCCAGGTGGAGTTCTGAAGCTTGTGTTTATACACCAGGAAATACGGAAAAATAGCCGTTGAATCGTAGGCTGCTGCCATGATTCTTTTACTACATCAATGTGATAATTTCCGTCGCCTTACCGAGTTTCATCTTCTTTCTGATGCATGACTGCCGACATCCCTTAGCAACCTCTGCAGAACTTCCACTGAATTCGGTTTTGGCAAAGCGGGAAGGCAGTAAATGTGGCCGTACTCTGGAGGTTCCGCGCGAGAATGACCTGTAGCACAGAATGGTTCGAAACGTTGGCGAAACGTCTATAACGAAATCGAAATCTCTAGGTTGTTTAGTGTGAGCGCGCCTTTTGAGGACGCTGCATCATTATACTGGGTGCAGTGTTATCTTCTTGCTTGCCAATAGAATGAGTACACTGTTATGGCTGTATTTTCCATGAACAGGGACTGAAATTAGTGACGGCACTTCCTGATGCGAGGAAAGCTTTTGATGAATTTTGATTCTACTTGTGATCAAGCAAATTTGACCAAAGATATTTCTAGGTTGTTGTATTCCAAATCTCGTCAGTTTGTTTTGTTCTAGTCATTCTAAGGCATTCAAGCTACAAGGCCGCTCAGGATTTTCTCGTCTTAGTAGATGTTTACAAATCTTGAGACATTAGCCGATTTAGCACGCACTTCACCGACCGATGTTCACACCATGTCCAACCTTTTATTACGTTAACACTCTGTCAATCAAACTCGTACCTGATGTAACAAAGGCCCAGGACAATGTATATAATCCGGTTGCTTCAATCCAACTAGTTGAGGAAACATGAGCTACCCCTTTCTCAATGATATAATAGGCACTGCTGTCATAGTGCTCACTATATTTGCTATTTTGGTCCTCCGAAAACAAAACAACCTGCATATTCATGCCATGATAAGGGCTGTGTCAAACTGCTGTTTGGATCTAGCCCACATCAAGGCAACAGTGCACAGGATTGAGCTAGGCCGGAACAAGCGACGTCGCAAGGCGTCAACTAGGCATATGATAACAGGATCAGGACAAAGGTTATACATAGCAAAAGCAAAACGCTCAGGTGTATTTAGGGCCCGAAAGCAGGTTAGTTACAGTCTCCAAGGTCTCTATCCAAAAGAGAAAGAAAACGTCTTTACCCAACTCAACCCCCAAACTTACTCTTAACTCAAACCGTTGTGCCACCTACACCTTGCTTTTTTACCTCTTACAGTCAGACTGCAACTTGTCGCTATGTATCAATAACGAATGCCGGCGGTTATCTATACAATGCGGAGAGAGCAGAGTTAAAGGAAAGAGATCCAATTTATAAAACCGGATCTCTGATAGAACCTGACAGCTTCAGAAGCATATCTACTCTTATGCGTTCTCAAGCGAAACTAACATGGTTCAGAAGTCAACAGATTAACGTTGTAAAACTTTGGCATGGTATGCTTCGTTAGTGGCCGATATTCAAATACTTAGTAAGGATATAACTGCGGGTAGCTACATTCGCCCATGTGATTATAGCTGAGAATCTGAGGCCGGTCAACATAACGTGGCATTCAGATATACAACATTAGCTTTTTTTCTATAACGAGTAGCTGCGACTAAATGTACAGCGCAGTAACCATTGGTCTTGATGGTCCGATTGTAACCCTGTCCATCAAAGTAGAGAACGATCCATAGATTGCTGGTTTCTACCAACTTGAATGCTGATGTAAGAGTGCTGATGCCAATTCGCCTGGCGCTTGAACAACCTGGATGGTCTGGGGGAATTGCATCTTACGATAGGGGATCTTACCGCTGGTACTGTTGCCTAAAGTGCTTTAGAGCAGTTGGCTAACCTGATATCGAAAATGGAGGTGGCACAGCCATTGTGAATCACCGAGCATATAGCAGCTTCCATAACCGTTTCGTGATCCTGTTCGTTGCAGTGGCTGAACGCGTCTTCATCGCCGTCCATCCAACATGAAAGCTTGCAAGAGTATTGAAAAGAATATCGCTATCAAGAAAAGCTGCGACTAACAAGACAAGGGATAAGATTTCTGGGAAGGCTTTTCATCAGGAAGACTTGCAATGCATGATGCCAAATATGGGCCGGATTCACCATAGAAATTACCACCGACATCGCCACCATCAGAGAGCAAGACGCTGTCGATATCCCCACCTGATCCGAGGCAAATATCATTTGAAGAGCTTGGAACCGGTGGAGATTGACCCGCTTCGAGTTCGCTGGCGTACGGAACAGCCGTAGAGGCCCACGTCGGAAGCGATTCGGGCCCTAAGGCAAGAACACAGTTTTGGAGACGACAGTGAAGGTCCGCCTGGAGAACTAGGCCGTTGCTTGTCTTACGGTGATTCCTGCTGCGCTTGCTACCACAGACATCTGCAATCACCAGTTATGTTCCGATCTGCCCTGAGACAAGCGTGTGCATTCAGGAACCCCACCGTAACCGCTACAAAAGCCCTCCACCGGGCATAATAACCAATTTTTGTGCAAGCATCCTTGGAATACAAATCAGGCCACTATTGCGTGTCGCATCGTTATCATTGATTGAGACATAAGGCCTTTGGTTTAGTATCCTGTGAATCGACGCCCTGCGCGGCACTGGGGAAATTCTTTTCGTAGTGGCTTTGCTTGTCAATCCAGCCGACAGTATTCAGAAATCCTTATCTTCAAGGCGCCAGGAAACAAGGATAACACGGGATATAACCTAGGCCGAATGAAGTCGACAAACATTTAGACCGAATATCTAGCCGCACGTTGACATGTACGATAGTTGTGTCCGACCGCCCGGCACCTGCCGCACTTTTGTTGCTTCCATATCGTCAATGTCTCGCCTCTACAACCGTACCGCTGGTGTTGTTGCAGTGGTGTAATATTCTTCCCGTGAAAAAGTTCGAGGCATAGATCGCCGCGATATTCTTGTCTAGAGACATGGTGTACTCTAGAGAGTTCAAATGACCTGTGTTGTTGAGCCACCAACAAAGCACAGCGCGCCGTGTGCAATGTCATACATGGGCTGTGTCTTCTCCGTAGAAGCCTGTGAGTGAAAGCATTCCATCCTGCCCTTGATGTCTGTGACTTTTGTGTTCGGGCTTAGTAGTGCTGCACTGTGAACACACCATTAGATTCGCTCTCATACTCTCGAACTAATGCTTACACCAAAAGGGCAGAGTTTCTATTCGATGTTGCATCCATGTATCAAGGTAAACGACTGCATGGGTTGACAGGGCTCTTCTCGCCCTAGGGAGCCTAGAGTCGTCGTCCGTGTATTGGCATATGGGTTCGGCCTGCCATAGCTGTCCCCTGTAGGTTGGCCATGGTCGGGCAGGTCGGTGATGAGTCCTTCTGGAAACATCTGAAACTGTTGGTGTAAGAAATGTCGATGGTGTCAACTCGACCAGGCGGGGAAGTGGCGTGAACCCGGGTTCGGTTTTCCGGGTAGAACAAATGCTTGGCAATCTGACATCTTCAAAGTAAGAAGAACAACACATGCGTCCATTCATCTTGACACTAGCGTGCATTCCTTACTCGATGAGTTTTGACCTCAGAGACTGACCTAAGGAACTGTACCGCTCTAAGAGACCAGAAGGGGAACCGTATCAAAAGGGTGTACGCTGGCCAAAGTTGCTGGCCAAAGTTGCTGGCAGCCAATCGCCTACGACTGATTCAAGATCAAACAAAAGAACGTGGATGACGACAGTTTCTCGGGTTTTACACGGTTTAGTATTGACAAGGTTACGTTACTAAACGATTCCATAGAACCGCGTCTATTATGAGATATTTGCAGGCCTGCTAGTCGTTCACAAGCCGACGCACATACACGTCGGAATATCAGATATCAGGGGCATTCTGATCTGACCCGTGCGTCCCTGACCAGTCAGACCGTGGACATTCACCCGCGGTTTCAATTTCAAATATCCATCACCGCCAGCAACCTTCCAGATAATCAGACAAACAGGTCAAATGAATACACGATTACCACAAACGCCGTGACTTTTGCCTTACCCGCTTGTAACCAGTGCGGGTATCCGTGGGGTACCGACGCTTACACAACGGCGACGATGGCAGATTCAACGTTTGATCATTGACTATCTTTTCGTTACGTACATTAAGGCGGGGACTGGAAAATGAGGCCTAATTAAACCTCAATGTTGTTTTTATCTAACCGTTGCTCGTTGCAAATTTTAATGCAAGAAACTGGGGCAAAGTTGAGGTGGACGATTGTTGGCTCTACACCGGACAGGGGCTGAGTGACGTCAAGTCGCAGTGGATGGGACAGATTATTAACGGATCAAACAAACAAAAACTTGACTTTGCATGCTCGCCCGACTTGACTTGTCACTTTTCGGTCATTGACGACATGTGCAGTTCAGTGTTTCAAGGAGGCGGGAACTTGGAGGGCCTCATTGTTACTCTCTATAGCACGAAGGTTCTCCAGCCGTATTCTTGTTTCTGAATGCTCAAACTTGTGGTGTATCGTCAGGTCAAAAGAAAGAAAAGAAAGAAAAAAAAAACCTCATTTGGATGAACAAACCATGCTAGGATTTGATGCCTTCCCAGCACCACATGAAATACAAACATGGTCCTGTATACCGTTAGGGTGGGGTGGGTCTGGTAAGCCAGCACCCTCCTGGAACGTAATGACAAGAGCCAGTACCACCGTTTGGAATGGAGACAATCTCCTAGAATAACTATTTCTAGGCACAACAGGGCGCTGGACCAAAAACAATCAGTGAATAAGCGTTCAGATTTGAGCGGAAACGTGTTTGCTAGTCGTAGTGCTAATCGGTCCGGGTACCAAACCATCTTTCCAAGGTTTCTGCTCATATTGAAACAGAGCAAACATAAGGCAACAAGAGATGCCGGTGGATCCCGCGGACCGGCACCAGCCACGCTGGGTGAGGTGGAATTGCTCACTCAGCCACAACAACGAACATGATTATCCACTTCACTTTGCGGCTGGCCAAATGAAAATCTCCCACTATACGCTCGGCATGATCATTATGCTAGGACTCGCACGAGTACCCAGCCGTGCGTAAAAGCAATATTGGAGAACGCCGTTTACCAGAAACCTCTGCCGCAGACCTGCCTGTACTCTGCCGTATTTTTGCGGTCCTCGTAAACTTTATTCTCTCCTTCAGCACTTGAATAATTTTCCCCTTGTCGCAGTGACTTTTTACTTCACCTTTCTACAAGCGTAAATGATAAACGTAGCTTACACCAGTTCCGGTTTATGTTAGTTACATTTGGCCCTTGAACGACGTGTAGACACCATAGCCCCGCTAATTCGTCGTAGTCTTGCTTCGTTACGGTCCATTCAACTCAGTCATGCGCCAGTTTTGGATCATTGTGTACACTTCACTAGGGTTAGCGATATTCAGCATTATTCTCATACTGGCCTGCTGCATACGAAAGGGGGTATCAGGGGAACATTCGGTTTGACAAATCAGAATTATATCTACATTGACCTAGGGATTATTATGATCAATTTCCATCGCCGGTGAGGATCTTTAGCCAGAAAACCAAATGGATCAGTGCTCGGGTAAGCTAAAGCCCTTTCACGTGAGCCCACTACTAATGAACAACCAGCACTTTAGACATACGGTGCCTCCTGTTTCTTTTCTACGGCTTTTCTTCCTCACTTGCCTATGAAGACGGGTGATCCAGCAACGTAAGGTGTGGTGATCATAGGGGGAAAGTAGCAAGACTTGGATATGTTTGGTTGTGTGAAGACTTCCAGGTACATTAGGAAGTAGATAGGATGTGCACTTCTGCCCAAGAAAAGGAGCCTGCAGCCCGGTCGCGCTCAGCAAACTCGGTCCGGACGGTCCCGGTCGTGACAGAAGATTTATGTCAGGGAAAGGCAGATGGGTACGTGGGCACTTACAGGCGGAAGGGTATTTGCTGCGCAGCTGATGTGGTAGATGCCTTTGTGCCATGTGAAGCAGTGCCTCCACTTATCGGAGGTTCCCTACCCACAAAGTCTCTTGAGCTACGAAATCCGCACCGGTCAACTGCCGACACGATCGTCTACCTTCTTGATCATCAGGCTCACCGATACAGAGCTGTGCTGTCTCACAGGTGTGCCTGATGGCTAGTGGAACACCTCGACGCTAGATGGGAGTCAGGAGGTCGTGCTGACGACGAGACAAGCTGTTACACTTCGATCTTGACTTTGCCCGATACCGTATAGCTTTTGCATCGTCATATCTCATCATCGTAATATGTATATGCACATGCAAAGTAAAGGTACCCTTTCGTCCACATACGTCCAATAATAATGGCTTCATTTCGATGACGTGAACCGCAATGGCGTATCCACTCTTTCTGATGCGTTCTTGGGATTGTTTGCATGAATAGGCAAATTTTGGGGATTCATGAAACGTCTCTCAGCCTGCCTGATTTGCGAAATGCTGCTGCCAAACCGCATCACAAATACCCCTGACGAAGATGGGCTCGATCTTGTTAGGTACCTAAATTGCTGTTCCGCGACCTCTGTTCAGAACTGGCACTGACACCAGCGGAGCTGTTTTAAATGAATCAAACACCAGGTTTGTCCTCATGATGTTGCTATTATCAGGTCTGGAGCGAAAGGATCCCCACTGCCTTAACTTTTCTTGGGTTGTCATGCTTGTTCTCATTTGCTACCCCTGCGCAGAGACAAGGATTAATCAACTGTTTGCGTGGTGGCAGATCCGGCGGGATTGAGAGGAGTCTAGAACGGGCCGGGAGGCGGGGCAGTTGGGCCATAGTTGGGGGGTTTCCTGGCCTCCCACTTTACCTCTACTTGACTTTCTCTTTCATTCCTTTGTGTTGTACTGTGATATAGCCACGAATATAGGCGCCGGACGCAACATTCCAAGTATTGCTCAAAAACACGACAGTATGAGTTCAGAAGATTTCGAGGAGTGCCAGTGGTTACCCAATCGCCGCCGCTCGAAGACTTTAGACTCAGGCATCCATTCGGCCACCAATTCGTGCTGAAAGGTTGGCAAACGAAAGAGAGGGAATTACCAAAGCGCCAGCAGGTTACAGGTCTCGTTCACTGAACACCTTTCAAGATTGTCTTTGGATCTGGCCTTTTCAATTGTGCGATCGAACCCAGCACATTCGTTGCACCAATAGTGCGACCATGCATCACCGTATGTGGTGTAGTATGCGAGAGTGAATATGTCTGCCAAGATCGTTCATTTGTTACAAAAACAGACGGATGCGTTCATAGTCCTTCTCCCAGCATACTCGTCAATCAATCTTACTAACCTGTCACTTTTCTACAGGCCTGTCAGCTGCTGCCTGAAACCGCTTTACGAGCGAGCTGTACGATGTGATACCACTTGTCGGCTGTTGAATTCAAGGCCGAGGCTGACGGTGGGTTTGAGCTGAAAGTCTGCGAAGAAAGACATACGCGTCTCGCAGGAAACGAAGAGGCATGAGTCCCGTCAGCCCCATTCACGCGTCCAGACTCGAGCGACCAAAATCGCTAAGTGGATTTGTCAGTCTTCCGATACCTAGTTAGTGACCTGATGGATTAAACATTGTAATCTATATGGCGCCCCAATATTGGTTGTTCTGACAGGTTCGCCAGGGGGGTCCCCTGTCTACATCGCATTGGCAAACCGACGGTTACGATTGAGAGCGGGATTTTGCTCCTGGTTTTCTCGGCCTACTCCGCAAGCGCTTTTCGTAGTCACAAGTGCTCTGGGGTTGTGCTCCTGACTAGCGCTCTAGACGCGGCTTCTGCTAGAAAAGAGATTAATCAAGCGCAACAGATGATCCACATTCTCGCCAAGCTCAAAGCAAAGCCCTCATATTGGCCCCAAGTTAGCGTGGCAAGCGTGCGATCGAAACAAAACACATTCTGAGTCCTGTTTGCGTCTGTCCAGAGAGCTGTATCGTGCCGGCCGAGCTGGATGCCGCGGTTTCAATGCTTGGCTTTGAGCAGGAATCAAAATACGTGCTTTAACTACGGTTAATTAGTGAGGAATATAACAGGAGGGCCCTGCAGCAGCAAACAATACCCCGGTTCTCAAGACAACTACCAGGCCGATGACCGACCCTATGCGATGATCGACACAACGTGCCTCCCGGATGCTAGGCGCATTTCGACACGGCAAGTACCGGTAGTACCTTCCTTGGATATTTTAGGGGCGGCATTTAGTAGACCTAGCGGCCGGCACGGTTAGTGTCCGTTGAAAAGAACACAAAAAACGTAGTTGGAAGGATCTTGAATGGATTTGTCTCTCCTTAGCTGGCTCCTATCACTTGAACCAAAAAGGGTTCCCGTTCTGGACAGCCCTTCGTGGATGCGCTTGTGTAAAGCTCCCTTGCTCCGCTCAACCTGGGCTACTGCGCAGTTGATATTTTATGGAGTTGATGTCCTAACATAATAGATGGGGTATATCATGGTTTCCAGGCGTGAGTGAACTGTCTCACTTTCAAGGGTGAAACAAACTCCAAGGATAGATGATTCCTTTTGCTCTACGATCCCCCGACGCCCTTGTTTGCTGACTAGCCTCTGTTCACAGTTGCTCTGTCGTGTTAACAACCTTGTTGATCAGGGGATTCCTTGTAACCTTGGATGTACTGTCGTTTAAGTCGATTGTTCCCCGGTGAGACACGAACACATGCAGAGCCGGGCGACAGATGTAGCCGCAGCCCTTTGAATCTACGTGGATCGCCATCTACCAGCAGGTGTCAAAGGGGTGAGCTATGTTTCCGACTTACACTTTTGCCACCTCGACAGCTGAAGCAAAGCATCGCAATTGGCTCCAGTAAAATCGCTATTGAATTCACGAATATAACTAACTGTGAGACTGTCACACTACAGTGTCCAACATCGGCACTACGGGATCCGCGGTGATTCTTGGCAGCATGGACAAGAACGGCGCTGGACATAACAAAGGTCGCTTGCTCACCTCGCTCCTCAAGTATAACTTGCCCATACTGCACGACCAGTGATTCCTGCCAATACAGTTTGTGACACCACTGATTGTGACAAACAGCAGCACTGTAACTTGATCCGTTGCGACGGCTGATTGGCCATAAATTTGCCACATACGTTAACGTCCTCCTAGTATCGTACAAAATGGGACTGAGTCTAACACCAGAAGTCGGCAGCAGCCAGGCGATTCAACAGAATCTCGAGAACTTGACAATGGACCAACAAAGACAGATCCAGAGGTGGCAGGATATACCGCGGCTTGAATGTCGTTCGGGCCCGGTTGAGGCCACACAAACGCACTTCTCCACATCACAGGACCCTCAGCACTTTCCGTTGTTTCCCCTTACTTTCTGTGATGAATACCAGACCAATCCCACCGATGGGTTTCAGTTTCTGCCAAATGCCTTCAGTTCAACGGAACACTCTTTTCATAATGGCCTTACCTCGCTTACTTCCTACGCCGAGCCCTATCCTGTTGAAGAGTTGCCGTCAGATCAATCGACTTTGGCATGGGCTAAATTGAAAGACAGGGATCGATTCATCATCGAAGCTCGCGAGGCGAAGCTACCGTGGAAATCTATCTCAAGGGCGTACAAGGATTCCTTTCGGTTGTCAAACGCTCCGACACCACAAGCTCTGGCGATGAAATTGTATCGCCTCAAGAAAAAGCACCCAGAGCTGCGAGCCGAGGGGGGCAATGTCTCCCTAGTCCTCAAAGAAGCAAACAGGACGATACCTCCTCAAAACAGGAAAGGCCGCCAAGCAGGTACAATACATACATTGACCATGATGGAAGAGAATAAGGAGGATGGCGAAGTAGATGATGGAGATGCGGATCCTTATAGTCATTCGCAAGACGTATCACAGACGGATGCTGTCCTGGCCATGGAGAGACTGCTCAGCTTTCTTACGCATCCGGACAAGGAGCATATAGTGAGCTCAGATGACTGCATGGCGCTTATCAGAATCAAAAGCCGGCTTGGAAGCCAACTTAGACTTGGCCAAGGGTAGCTGATAACTCGGAACACATAATGACAAAACCAGACCCACAGACCCATTGTGTATGTCGTAGTCAGCCTCAGAAAGACACAGATAACGGACAGTGTTGAAACAAATGTAAATATTGAGGCTGTGATTGGGATGCGACATTGAAAGCAACCCAGTGTTTGGCGCGGTCTGAACTTATCGAACTGCATCTCATCGCGCACACGGTCATCGGAACTGCCCCCATCCCTGGTGTTGCTACGCTTGCACCGCGACGGAGAGTGGCTGGCCCATTCTGTTGTATCCTCCAAAGGCGGCGTATTGATCTTGCAGCAACTCTCTATCATATTCACGGACCTTTGATTCACTTTACCCATCTTCTGCATAGTCAAAGCCGAAGTCATATATCGGCAATCTCTCCTGGCGTCCCTCTGTCAAGCAGGAAGGCCGCTGTTATCTCTGAGGTGACAGTGGCATCGCCAATAGTAGTCGGACCGCCCGTCGTAGGTAAGGCAGCACCTGACAAGAAGATAACTGGATAGAACAACCGTTTGCAAAATACAACAAAAGTTTTCACAATAAGAACTTGTCTCATAGCCTCATGTTTTACATCACATAGCTACGACTCCCGGTACCCAATCTTGCCGGTTGTTACATGGACACTTACCACTGCTAGTCTGTCTTTGCATGAACTGCGATGGTAACCTTACTTTCCCACCTGGACCTACTCCTGGTCCAACTATCTGCTTTCTCTAGCTAAAAGTCTCAAAGAATCCTTAAAAGAGATAGTGAACCGATCTAATACATACTGTAAAACCAGACTGGGTCACGGTGGCCTACTGTCAGCATGATCACTTTCATTCATCGAAACTTTGCACAAATTGGGCTGCTGTTCATCTTTAACATGCGAAAGGCTCTCGGATACAATCCGTATCTGAACAGTGAGGTGGTGCTAGATTTCGGTCTCACAGTAAACATGGTGTTGGTTTATCAGAGAATGTGATCTTATCAACAATACAGGAACTACTCAGTAGAAGTAAACTTCAAGTAGATCCATAACAATGTAGCTCCCTTAAGAAGTCACTAATTGACTAAATTCATCCTCCATAGTCCTCATTGTATCATTCTTAACGGTAACCTGCACTAGGACAACATCATTACCAAGATTAGAATCAAAACTTCAGTTTTACACCAACAAGCAACAAACACTACCAGCTGTTACCAGAAGCCAACCAGAATATGATTCCAAGGGCGGGTTCAATCAATGCGACGTAAGCAAGTGCAACGAACGCTCTTGATATAAGACAGTCACCCGATCGGCGTCTGAGTGTCCAATATTTAAGACAGGGGCATAATAATGTCGGCGACAGTAAGAGACAGCTCTTGTCACGCCATCCAAGCTATAAGCTGCAGGAAGTCCCTGGACGTAATATAACGACGGAACACCAGGGTTTTCCCACCAGATCTTCACATAATTCATCAAACTGTGTGGCTTGGCTTGTGGTAACTTATCATATTGTTCAACAAATCAACTTGGTAATAGCCAAACACTAGCAGCTTTATTATGTTACCGCTCTATTTCAGATGGCCTCGAGTGGACTTGCTATAGGCAACTGACTGAGAAAAGCAGCTTGGTCTGACAGTTTTCTGGTATCAAAAGCAGACCGATTCCAGCCCGTTCTGGCCGAATGGGAAGTCAACGACAAGGCTCAAATTTGCTATGGCCAACATCGTCATAAAACAAGACGTAACTAACAATGCCATCCCCGTTTGGATAGACCGCACGAGAACGGGAGTCGATCCGAAAAGCAGGAAGCATGACCACTACGTGTCAGAGATATCATTTTACTTACATCACATTGGTAAAGTCGGCCACGTTTGGGACTACGAGTACTTCTTGGAATCCCATCGTTTTCGTTTGCGCTGTGAAGCACAGATAGTTGTAAATATATGGTCCTAGAGTATTGTCCATGGTTGTTGCAATAGAACTGATGACAACGTTCCATTATCACACACCTGTTTTATGGCGCTCTTGCCAGGCGATTGCCTTTGTCCTGGGCTTAGAATAGCCCCGGCTTTCCCCCAGCTTCTGACCTGCAATAAGGGACAGCGTTATGTCTGATGGGCAATAGTCTAAGTAAGGTGTTCTCATAGGGGATAATGTCGGGAATGGCAGGCTTGCGATGGAAACCGAGATGTTGCTGCAACCCAGAGGAGGGGGGCAAGGTAAATGCTCACGATAGCAAGCGCAGTGCAGAGCTTGTCACTACGGTAGATGATTGGTTATGATGCTAAAGACATACCGCTCAGCCCAAACTCCCATGGCCTTCTCCAGACTACCAATTGACCTCATCTAAAGCCAGCATCAGTGTTAGCGTCTCGAAAATGGATTGGGCCTCGTCAATTCACAGAAGTTCTGGCGAGTGTACCCTCCTCGTCCGATTTTGGTATAACCCGCGAGATTGAAAGCAGCCAGCAATGACGACAAGGCCGGCAAGAAGAGCCACAACACCAGATTGCCAGCTGCCACCGATATATTTGGCGATGAATTTCGAAAAGATGGTGCCGAAGACGTTTGTAATTGTACCATGACAGGAGGTCTGCTTCTACCCCTTAACAATAGAATTCCTTGTTCCGTTCGCAAGGCACAAACAGGGTATCAGTAGGCTCGAGTCACGAGTCAGATCGCACAGCGGAGAACACGAGAAATGGACTGAAAGATGCTTCATTCCAGTAAATGCTGAAGAGCAGTGTAGAGCCTGTATGTATAGCCACCCTCTTAGAACAGCACTTTAGCATGACCGTACGCAGCTGTACAAGCATCAGGAATCCGCGTTCAGTGTTTGAGATTAATCTGGCGCTCGCTGAACCTCGAGTACAGGATTCTGACCACGTACAAGTGCCTGGTCAGGTCACTCAACACACCGAACCCAGCCAGCGAGATAAGGAGGAACCAATTAGAAGACCATTGCGTCTGCTCAACTTGATGTACCTATATGCACCAGAGCCCATTCGACACAAACCATGAGCTGAAAATTGCGAGTAGGGCACGCGATAAGGCTGCTGCTGTGAGCCGTGTTAGTGAGGCACGTGACGCGGCTGAGAGGCTGCTGAAAGTAAGGTTCTCTTGACAGCTATTCCAAACAGGTACAGGCCACGACAACCATGGTGACAGAGCCAATGGCAAACGCTCTGGTCACTTCACAACATGTTTTTATTCTAGGAACTCTTAGCCGCAAGCTCGTCCAGTGGACCAACCCGAAAGAAAACTTGTTTTACTTCGAAAGCCTTTCGTCTACTGGTACGGGGCAAGGTTTCGCGTTTTATTTCTTTCCCTTTTCTTAGCTTGCAGACGCAACCATAGGCCTGATCAGAGATGACTCAGCAGTACCCCTCTATGTACAAGAGGGCACTCTAGTCAGATGCAGTCAAGAAGGTCAAGCATCAGTATCTTATCATCAAGCAACCAGACAAGCTTGAGATCTTTAGGACAGACACTTGGTCGGACATGGACCGACTCATCACTTTGCTATCCAGACAAGACGTGTATAAACGACTGCTGCTCTGTTTCCTTAGGCCTGACTAGACCTTGAGGGTCTAGGAGGGTGTCCTTCTCTCGAGATAACGGAACACACATGCATACCACTCAGCAACAAGAGCGACTCTGAACAGCCTGCTAGACGTGTGGAGGAGCCCTAGTCAAGCTTGCCCGTGGCGCTGATCAGGCCAAGGAGCATCTAGAAAGGTCATTTTCTCGCTATCTAGAGCTCGTGTGAGTCACCTATGGTAATCGGTCACTTGGGATACACTCGTGAAGATGCTGGGACCTTGATGTTTAAGTGTGGTTTGTGTGTCAACCACCTACTCGCTGGCTTCCTTTATCCCACGTGGTTTCACTACCGGCTGCAACGTATGTTCTCGAGGGGAAGCTTCGGCACAACCATAGACCCGGTAATTACCGAATGCTGTCCAAATTATTGTTATCAACGCTACCAGCTCTGCTCTGCAAAGATTTGACCTCGATAGCTTGCCTTGTACTAATCCCTTGCTCTAAGCTGCTGACACACCTAAGACTACTGTTCGTGAGCTGATAACAACGCTCTCTACCCAACCCATGTTGATGACCGCACAATTACCCTCAATAATTATCGGCGTTGCTGCCCAACGAAGCGATATCGAATTCAGAGGCGTCCGAATCATAGTGGGTCCTGGATCCAGTTGAACTTTGCATCTTTTCCATTGAGACCTAGTGACTCTCAACCTCCCAAATGAGGCGTCCGCATCTTTTGCTTATCGACAAGGAGCAGCCTAAATCTTCTTCCAGCCTTTACTCTCATAGATTGCCAGCGTGCGTCAAGACGCAATGCCCCTGGCAGTCGACTGAATGGTCCATGAAAAGATCCCAAGCGACCGATCGATTATCTGCGGATAACCAGCGAGAATCCCAAGCCCTTCAGGAAGTACTAATTACACCGTATGCATCACCGCTTTGAAGTGGAGCAACAGCCATCGAATGATGCAGGTTCAGGTCATGCGCCACCCAGAACTGACCCGGTGAATTGCGGGACTGCATTTCGAGCAAACATTGGCAAGAAGCTACCATAGTACAGGGCGTCTCTCGACTAGGTCCACTGTTGGCCTGCCACCATAGCCCCGAGCTGTTTGAGACTCTTGCTGCAAGGTCGTCAATTTGCGCGCTCATCAAAAAACCCCGGTAACTCCACTAGCGTCTCCGCCGTTATTTGATCCAAGTGGCTCAAGCGGTAGCCGCTTTCGCAAACACCCATCGGTTCACAGTTTTGGCCTGTCGCCAAGTGATCAGGCCGCAGTTTCGAACCCAAGGGATGGTGGCGCTCATGAAATCCCAGTGTCGAAGCATGCCTAGCTTCCAGGATGAGTCTGTTTCGTAACCAGGCTGAGAAATGTGATTAATGGCACAATCCGTTATGTTTGAATTGGTTCTTAGAACAGAAATGATCTGCTGGCGGCAAAAGTGGCGGTGGGGTGAGAAGGGGTACAGCCAGCAGGGTTGTAAAATCGCGGATGCAAAACCGAGTTTCCGATTCGTTAACGATTTATCATGCACAGATCACACCGGGTGATCTCGCCTGGGCAAGGATGTGGCTTACCATACCTAGGTGGGGTATATGATTTTCACTACGGCCGAAGAGCAGCAGAAGTGGCGAATTTCTGTGGGTTGGCGCAGCATTCTTCCACATACGCCGCGTGATCACACCGACCTGATCCATCATAGTGGGGCACTAGCGCGCCAAGCTTCACTAGCGACCGGACTGTCGGGACCAGCCGCCTCCAGAACGCATGCTATCTTTCCTGGGGTGTCGCCCCGCCGTAAAATTGCGATTCCAGGAACTTTTGTCCAACAGTCCAGCATGCATCAATATCCAACGCCTTCTCCACTTCAAACTGACGCATCCGAAGAGCAGACAAGTGGCCAAAGTTGCATTTGCAGCCGAATCAGTTCATACGTGAACTGATCATCTCCGTCCGCATTTTGGACATTCGCTAGGATGCGGAGCATATGGTGCGTGGCTGGTGGGTGATCTTTCACGTCGATAACCAATCGCTGGACCGTACCTCTGTACCTTGTCTGCAATTCCTGGGATATGTCCCACTGATCATGATCTGGGATAAGATTAAACTATGATCGCCACTGTTAGTTCATGTATTGAGCCCGATTGCGTGTAATTACCGGCTTAATTCCGTTGGTGGAGCGCCCCATGTCGCGCCACGGCATCCCGCGCTTGATTCTAGGGCCATCGCGCCACCACTGGCCACCACTATGGAGCGAATGCCGGAGGATTTGTGGAGAAATAACAGAGCGCCTAGAGCACCGTCTGCACAGGGTGGGCTTGTTTTCCTGTCCCAGAACTCTGCTAGTGTATCTGCATTATTCACGACAGCATTCGTGTCTCAGTAGAGTGCAGCGACGGCCACTGTAGGACTCAGCGTAGCTTCCACTGGATGCGAGATCAGAAAGTTCCGGAGAGGAGACATTTCCTCTGGAGATCCTCGGCTGCCGGGATCCAAGCGATATTTTCCCTAGCCTGTTGTGATAAGAAGTGGATCTCCGTGCATGCTGCACGACGGGGCAAAGGGAAATTTCGGCTTGCGAATGGCCACAGCTTTGAGCCACTAATAATTGTAGCACAGTCAAACGGTTTCTAGTTAGCTAACCTACCATTTTTTGTCACTGTCAAGCAACTGTGTTGCTTTGGATGTCCGGTTTTCCAACCAACGAGATCCCAAACGTTCCAGAAATGGCGTGGGTTTTGCCTACACTATTGAGGAAACAAGTGGTTTCACTCATACTGTGTGGACCTCAGCGCCCTCGCTTAAAGAATTGGAAGGCATCGACGCGGTCCACAAGACTCGGCCACCTGCAAGCCGAAACTTCAGGGCAGATGGCATCCCAAAAGGCGAACAGCACCCACTCTCCGTCCATCACCTCAGAAGGACTTGCTCTTAGCCTCCAGTGTGCTTGTCAACTTCAGTTGGTCCCCTTCTAACCTTTGTCGTTATCCGGCCCTCAAGCGCCATGGCGGCGAGTCCAAGTGCCGCAGCGGCAGCAACGTCGCCTTCCGTACCCGCGGTGGATCAAGCTTCAGTGCCGGTCAGCTCCGCTTTTGAGAGCCCCGAGGCAGGGGAAGGTGGGATCGAGGCTGTAAGTAATGCCGAAACAGGGCTTTCCAACGAAAGCATTGAGGACGCTCGGGAACTGACAATTGATATACTCGTGATCAAGGATCCCGCCACCGACGATGCCGAGATAAGCGAAGCGGAGACGCAAAGGTAGGTCGAGATGGACAACCAGCAATGCTTCTAGATTGACTTTTGTGATAGTCTGCGTTCAACCTCAACTGCGTCGCTAAGCGAGAGTATCATCGAAAATCGCCGCATTCTCGGTCGCACCTACACACAAAAAACCGATTATTGGGGCCCGAATGACCAAAAGCAAAATGAGGGACTCGATCTTGCGTATGTTTCCGGTCACCGATCTTCTACCTTGTCTCCCAAACATCTTCTTTGAGGGTTTCCTGAAGCTGATGCCCGGGGAACAGCCATCTCGGTGAATGCATGTTCTTTGACGACAAGCTGTGTCTGGCGCCGATTGGCGACAAGCCCCAGGTAATGTTTTCCGAGGACTTGTATCACAGAGCCTTGATGCTCATGAACTAATCAGAAGGTTCTCGACCTTGGAACTGGCACTGGTATATGGGCCATGTGAGTTTGACGTTCAGGGGCCCCTACGATCATGGCGGTTTGCAAGAGCCCAAGTTCAATGACTGATTTCGTCACAGCGATTTCGCCGATGACTATCCCTCGGCGGAAGTTACCGGGATTGACATTTCGCCCATTCAACCGGAATGGGTTCCGCCCAACTGCAAAGTCCAGATCGACGATTTCGAAGAGGATTGGACTTGGCCTCCGAATTATTTTGATTACATTCACGTTCGACACTTGGAGGCTTGTGTTTCAGACTGGCCAAGACTCTACTCTCAAGCCTTTGAGCATCTCAAGCCTGGCGGATACATTGAATCGCAGCGCTTCGGAAATGATCTGCCCAAAGACCACATCTACAGAAGATGGGCCAAGATCATCTTTGAAGCCACGGATAAGCTTGGTAAAACAGCCAAACAGACGCGTGATCATGGAATTGCAAACGGTCTAAGAGAAGCCGGATTTATCGATGTTATCGAGAACCGCTGGGCTTTCCCTATTGGGGGCTGGGCCTTGGACCCCAAGCTCAAGGACGTTGGCGCAATCAACCTTGAGTACCTCGACCAGGGACTCGAAGGATTTGGAATCTTCCTTCTCAAACGCATAATGGACTGGGAAGATGCAGAAATTCTGGTCTTCATCAGCGAAATGCGCAAGGCGTTGAGAGATCTAAACCTTTAAACCTACTTTTGGTTGTGAGTTCGGTTCCATGCAAGCCTTCGTTGTGGAGGTGCCGGCTAACTTGAAGCAACAGGCATCTGGTTTACGCACGTAAGCCAGAAGAAACGGAGGAACCCGGGGAGCAGGCAGATACTGGAAGCGCAGCATAACAGGCTGCGGGCCGCTCCCTGCGACGCAGTGCCTGATCACTTACCTTTCAGACTCTGGCATTTGGAGACTCTTCCTTGATACAACGTGTCTTGTTCTGCGTTCAATTTGATTTGAAATTTTGTATATTGATATTCTTTTGGGGAACATGTCATTTAGGAGATTGGAGAGAACATGGGAGTTGACGAGTGTTGACAGCGTAATCAAGTCATAAGCGCGACTGTTTAGTTCTCTTTCTCTTGGCACCATTATTAGTGTTCGCGTCTTAACCTTTCACCTAAGGTATCTCTTCCACCCATCGCACAGAAGAACCACAGATTGGGCACCGTCTTGCGGTTGATCTCGGCGACTTACGCCTCATCCGGGCGTTCTGGACAACATCGGTTTCCCATCCGTCTTCGCCTCTAGGCGCAAATTAAGTAGGTGGAATTGTCATCAACAGTCCAAATGAAACCGGTGCCAGGCTTTTCGGTGAACTAATGTACCGTCGCCTGGGATATCAGAGATCAAACCTTTCACAGAGGACGCATACATCTCGCAAATGGATGTTCATATTTTTCATATTTGGGGGGGTTCTTTTCTTTTTCAACCAGCACATCTATTTAGCCCTCTTCACACTTTACTAGCCGACCGAGCATCTCATACTAACACAGAAACGTGAAAAAGGGATAGGCGTACTCAAGAATCTTGACAGCCCAGCTCCAAAGCGCTTCAGCGATGGGAAATTTTCCAACTCACTGGCGTCAATCATGGTTTCAAATCATATACACGAACGGAAAAAACTGCCATGAAATTCTATAGAGCATTTCCCACAAAGTACAAACCGCCCTCCGATCCCCTTTCGACGGTAACTATGTGATATTGACCCATAATTATCTTTATAACTACTTATGGAAGGCATAGCCACCAGTGACATCGCCAGCAGGGGAAGAGCTGTAAACTGTGTTGATATCAACAGTGCCAGCTGATGAGAGCTAGTAGGGCCGACTAGCAAAGTCGGCTCTGGTGCCCACATACCCCTCAGTGGGTCTTGTGTTGTATGTTCCACTGTTAATCGAAGAGTCGGCGGAAGCCATGGAACTGACGAAGCCAGAGCCACCGGACCCTTCTTGGAACTTATTGTCTTTCTGTGATGCATTCCAGTCCTGAGGACTCAACCGCCCTTTGGTTGCGCGTGTCTGTTTCTTCTTCCGTGTAGCGCGGCCTCGGGGGTGGGAGGGGATATGTCCCTGCTTGACACAGCTATTATAGGTTTGATTTAGGTCGCGAGTTCCTCTTCGTCTGCCATGTCCGCCGGTACGGTCACTTTTGAGGTGGGAGGGGCCCTGTTGTGAGTTGTTTCGCTTGTCGGGGCGGAATTTTGTCGTTGACTGGATCTCGTTGATGTACTCGGGGTTCAGAGTCCACTCCGCCGCGCCTTCGACTTTTATGAATGCCTATAAAACGACTCAGCCTAAGGTTCTTGTGGTGTGTTTTGTTTGACCAGCAAGAATGCTGACGTGACGTGCTGCTCTCCTGACCTGTTTGACAGGAGGATCACGATACCATCGAAAGGGGATTACAAGTACTCCCGGAAAAGTTACTCACTTTATTCATGCTTAAGTTGTGACGGACACTATTCTTCCAACCAAAGCCCGTTCTCCTTACTGGCTTGTTGGTGAATTCCTCAAACCACCTATATAGGTCCTGTAGCGTCATGGTGTATTCATGCGCTTCCTTCAGGGCTTTGTGAATAAGCTGCGCGTAGGGCTTATTACGATCAGCTTTCTCTTGGAGTGGTGCGCTGGTGGTAGGAAGGGTCTGCTGGCCGTGCTCCGGGATACTGTACGGCTCCACCACGGACCCCACTATGGAGGACACTGGCGAGCTAGTGTTTTGGAACACGGATGTGCTTATCGCTTGAAACCCATCATGGACTGGTCTTTCCATCATGTTGGAGGACTGGAAATTCTCGCTGTCCCATCGATCCGGCCAGAAGCCATGCTGAAAGATCCTGTTGTCGTATGGGCCTTGACTATCCATGCATTCTGTGACCAGTTCATCTGGTGAGATGTGTATCTGGTCTCTGGAGTCATCATCAACTGAAGGCTGTTCCTGGGGGTGAGCAAACAGGTTTTGTTGGTCGGCGACGACAGGCACGACAGTTTGGGCAGAGACGGGAGGACAATGGCTCCAGTAGACAAGCGGCGGGCTGCACTCTGTGTGAACGCCACGATTGGCGTTGTATTCGTCACCATCGCTCCTACCATTGTAGAAACCATTGGTTGGCGTAGTTGTCGGAGAGACACTGGCCATAGTGTCCATTGTAGGCGATTGGTATTGCAAGTTGATGATGGCACTTTGGTTCGGGCACCGGTGTTGCCGGATCATGGGTTGGAAACTGACGTTGCCGGTGTTGTGTTATTAGTGATTCTGGTTACGAAGTCTGATATGCTTGTGCTGTTGCGTGGGTGGTGACTGTTATGTTGGAGTTAAAAGTATAATCGTGGGGTAAACGGTAAGAGAAGGAAAACTGAAAGGTTTCACAGAGGATAGACAAAGAGCTTGAATGAAGAGGGACAACAATCTACTGAGCAACAATGATGGGCGGATTATTCCTGTATCAAATAGAAAATGCATCGAAAAGTAGTACTCGCCAGAGGCGAGTGGGTGTTGATGCCGTGGCGCCTGATAATGGGTGCAAAGACACAAATAGCCGTTCCCTGCTAGAAGTGCTTCAAGCAAGGGTTTTAGCACGCGAGATGTTGCATACGAGACCCCAGTTCATAGGGCAACACATAGACGTGTGCCATCCAACTTGGCGATTGGACTGGGTACAAGCAGCACGCACGAACTCTCGGCCGTAAGGGAGGCAGTGGAAAACCTAATAAGGACGAGACATGGATGTGCCAACCACATTGTTGGAGAAGAGGCAGGGCGTCTATTGAATCAATCATGTGGACCTCAGTGGCGACTACTCTACACTGGCTGAGGTTTGTAGCCGCGGCTATGTTACTAGTTTGTGCCTGCCTATCTGCGTGTATGCATCTTGTTCTTTGTTCTTCGCCCAATGTGTTCAGTAGACGAAGGACCGTGACGCGCGTGTACAGCAATTATCCCGCTCCACGAACAGACGCTTTGCAGCCTACCTTTTGCGCGCTTATGACAAATGGGAACGGTCTGTAGTTATCTGTTTCACCTGAACGTTATTGACAGCTCAGAAGACTGGGGCTAGCGAAGCCACCATCCTCACAGATCTTTCGTCAGGGGCTGTAACCCATGGTCCAGGCCATCTGTGCCACGCGCAGACGTGGTGGTAGGAGTGGGTCTGGCACTCAGTGATGGTAGATATCGTCACGACGATTACGATGACACAGTCCCTCGTCCGTCCAGGGCAGCGGAGATGATAGAGGAAGCAATTGGCTTGTAAGAGGCCAATTTCCGCGGCTGGAAAATCGAGTCTCATTCTCTCTCAACAAGAGACCAAGCCAGGCGAACCTTGAGTCACTGGGGCTGTTACACATGTTCACGCAGCCAGGTCGAAGTATCTAGCAGGAAGTGACTACATCCTTCCACAAGGTTGAGGTCGACAACGCGAGATAAATTCATCATTGTCATAACTGGCATCGGGGCAGACAAGTGGTCACTTCGCTGCAAGGTGTTTTGGAGAACACCAGTGATTCACTATACTTTGACTTGAGCGAGTGACCAATGATAGATGCAATCATCATGGGCGACGTTCCAGAATCCTCGACGTGCCAGGATAGGATACAAGGCGACTGGACGATCGTTCAGCGGCACCAAACCGCCGAAAGGGTCATTATGTCACATTTCAGGAAACCCACGTGGAACGCAATGTAACATGGATGGAGAGCAGGGAACATCATTAAGACGGCTGGAATTCATCCCCCTTCTGGACCGAGATGTGGCCGATTGCTACCCTGAACCAATTTCAGATCTCTTGGCCTCTGGCTTCGGTGTACCACGGAGAAGACCGATCGTCCTGGGCGGGTGAAACGCAAGGGTCCCTTCACCGCTGATGTCGATACCACAGCCAGGCTGTCATGCAGCAGTCTCCAAGACCAACAGAGGTTGGCGTTGGGCATACAGCGTCCTCCTGTGGGTTTAGTAAGACATTGAGGGATCACAGGGATTTAAGATTGAGGCTACCCTCGATCGTAACGAGATAGCCAGGGATCATAGCACACTAGTGGGGCTGTAACGATAACAAAGGTCACAAACATAAATGAGAACTGAGTGCTGTGGGTTTTGCCCGGTTGTGGCATTCGAGGACCAGTCGAAACACTAGTCTCCCTGAGATTTCTGGCTCTGATGACGATCTCGATCACAAACTTCGTCAGCCTACAGTACCGGTGCCTTTGCATTATGTCTGGGGTCAACCTCGGTCCCGAACGATGCCCGGCCCTCCACTATGAGTAGTAATCCCCGCATAGTGTGGCTTCGGTCCTGATGCCAAGCCTGATGATCACCCTTCAGTAAGCGGATCCATGTCAACGACGGAGTTGGAAATCGAATCTCGTAATCAGGTAGTGGAGCAGGCAAAGTTGTGGTCCCTGCCCCAAGAAGAACCTGGAAGCCGACGTCTGTCGCGGCTATGTGGCCTGGCCAATACTGATCAGCATAGATCTGCCATCAATGATTTCAGATTATTCTGCTCTCGTCCATCACACTACTATGGTACGTCTCCGGCCACTGTTACGGTAAGGGGGGTCAAAGTGCGTGTGGGCTTTCGTACCTTTGGTCAATCATCCCTCTAGCCATGCTCTGCCATGTGGTGCCATTGGTCAGGTCGACCCGGCAGTCCGGTTCGCCCTTGCTGAAGGATTCAAGCTAGTGGCGCGCCTGGTTCACTGCACTGGCAGCCCTGGCTGGCATAGGCGCGTGAGCCTTGGATTAATCGCCGGGGCATGCTTCTGAGGCTTCCGTTTCTTACCTAGGTATCACACTGTCTCCACCCCCCGCTTTCAGGATTTCCGGCCATCCCGGATCCATCGCATCTTGGTTCTGGTCTGTATCGTCATCTTACCTTCGCTCCTCGCTCAAGTTCCCCCAGCTGGTGTCTCTGCCTGATCGTATTTGGTGCATAAGAGCAGCCCGAAATAAAACTTCGGAAGGCCGTGGATTGCTGTGGGCATGGTAGAATTGGTCCTCTTGCAGTGCTGCTGCTTTGTAGGCTCGAATATCGACATGGATACATGTCCTCCGTCATCTTGGTTTGCCTGCACCAAGGTGTCATTGCTGTGTTGAGGTGCACCCCTGTTCTCATTTTCACGAAGGGTAGGTTGTATGTTGGCGACAAGTTCTGAAGACAAAACGAAGTTACTGGTTCTCCACAGCGGCCTCATTAACCTTCTCACTTCCGGTTTGCTTTGGGGATATGACAGTTGAGATCGACCCGATCTTGACGGACTCTGCCCTTGCCACGATGCACCTGGAAGAGGATCGTGCTGTCAAAGCCAACGCTCAAGGTGACTCTGGCCTCTGCTTGGAATGCTCCGGCAAGCCATTCTTGTCTGAACCGGAACCGTGACCCGTAAGTCCATCGATTCCTCTTATGTACGCGTTGGTAGGCTGGTGTTGTGACATGTAGCATACGGGGAAGTGGGTGGGATCGTGTGGAGGTGGATGAGTGAAGTTGACTAGCGCATGATTTGGTTGGCAGCGATTGAAATGGGCAGGGCGCCATGTGTCTGGCTGGTCTACCACGAAGGATGATCCAAACGAGCCATGTGCGCCTCGCTCTGAATGAGATGAAAAAACGTACCCCAAATGCTCCCCTTTGGTGATAACTGGCGAAGGGGGTGCTACCTCTCTCAAGCTTGGACTATGACCCACCACCCACATGTCGTCTATGACGAACCCTCGAATCGCCGAGGAATCGTGTCCTGAATCCTCAGCACATCGAGCGGGCACTACTCCAAGGATGCAATCCTCCTTGTTCTTCAGACGAGATTACCACTGCTTTCGTTTCGAGGCATTCCGAGCCTGAGCCTCTGGAACAGAGGGATTTGAAGCCCACCGACGAGAGCCCGCCAAACTGTCGGGGTAACGGTCTTCACGCTGGTCGAATGGGTTGCAAGCAATGTACGTGCTTCGTTGGAAGGATTTAGGAGGCAGCGTAAGGTTTAATTAATGCAGAACACTGGGGAGAGTAGGATCGATTGACTTAGCGGCGACTACCGATAGATCTATTTGCCTTTGCCATACTTGAGCACAGATGACCTTCTATTGCCAAGACCTAATAGAAGTGCACTCGCGTACACAAGTGTAAAGGTTTCCCGCAGAGAAATTTATCGCGGGAGTCTGGTCCTATGGTTTTTTGATGGCTCGAAAATTAGCCGTGTCCATCCAGACAGGCCTCTGCGGTACCTGGAAGTCTCCAACCACGCGACACTGCCGAGCTTCCAATCGGTCCTCGCCGATGTTCCTTCTCAGCGTACTACACCAAGCACCGTGTAGTAGCAAGATTTCCGCTGAACCACGGTAGGCGCCTTCCCCGCATTGAGAGCTGTAGTAGCTTGAGGAGTTCAGATTCAGAGGCACTGCGTATGTCTCACACCTTTTTAGCAGCAACATTCAGCGGCCCGGAGAATGCGAGGAAGGCACTGCGGGAATATGCTTGGAACGTCTTGGTTCTAGATCGCCAGTTCTTCTCCACTTTTAAAACGAGGCGGCCTCCTCACGCATTAAACTCAGGGAAAACCTCAGCACTTTAAGCTAGCGCCTTCCATTACAGTGCAACCAGCGGCCACGCAGCTTGTATTGATGACCGATTTGCGGTGCCGTCGTGAGATGAAGGACGGACTCTGGAGATTGAGGGATGTGATTGAGGGATGTGATGGAGGGGTGTGATTGAGCGCGCAAGGCGCATCTTGGCTCGGTATAACGACCTGCGCAAAGTTGACCAAAACAAGAAGGAGGGCCCTGGCAGGCGAACGTCCGTGAGCGCCGGGGAAGGCGGCTCAGATCCAGGGATCTTTACCCTTGTTCGTTGTTGTGGTGTGCACACTTACAGGTTTGGCTGGTTTCGTACCCATTAACTCGCATGGTGCAGTGGGCACGTTGTTGTTTGCTCGCCAGGAACTCGAAGGGATGCCTTGACTGTCGGCCCTCTCTGATCCTGGAAAACGTTCCATCATTCGCTCGTTGGTTCATCTCCGTTGGTCACCCCACCGCTCTAGAGCAGCCCTCTTGCGATGGTCGCATCTCATACGATTGAACATCCGGGACAAGGGCTGGCACCCGAATCTAGCCCTGAGATCCCGAGGTGGGGAATGAAAGGCTCGAAATGGCTCCCCTCCGTCCAACGGTCCCATTCTTGGCTGTCTGAGATCGCTTAAGCCAAATCGACGGCGACGGGTGCACACGGACAACGAACGCGACCGGTGAAATGGTTTCAAGGATACGGCCGGGATGGCATCCGGATGAACGCTTCTCGATGCAAGATAGCGTCTCATCGGCTTAGGATGAACTTCACCGGTCAAAACGCTGTGCCTTCGGAGAAGAGACACATCGTCGCCTTCGCGTGCCTGTTGGCAGAGGGTGGATACCATTTCCGGTCTCTTTGGTCCCATTTCGCGAAGACCGTTTAACCTACTACTCAGGTATGTCGATGCTTGGCAGTGATATGGCCCGGAAAGCATACGTGAAAAGAAAAAAAGGTCGGCCCTTTAATTGAAGTTCGCTGCAAGTATATATCACGCATGATTCTCCTTGGCCCGTCCACCTTTTATGCGTCTCCGTACCTTTCATCTCTGAAGCAGGTCGGTGGGAGGCATCAAATCGCAGCTTGCGGGCACCCATACCTCAAACCTCGTTCCACACGCGTGTTCCGTTTCGCTGCTAGGGTTTCAAGTTTTCTACGACTTCGCGACTTCGCTGCCTTCCCAGGGCCGAAGCCATCCCGGCTGACCACAGATCATCGAACAGAGTCCGAACGATTCATATTCGCAGGCGCTGTGTACAAAAGACACTTTGTTACCCCCAACAGCAACGGCAACCATGGCAGATAGCAACGCGACAGCTGCATCTTTGGACCCGAAATGGGCGGCCGAACGCAATACTACTCAGATCTTGATCGTTGTAACAGTTTTCAACTTTTTGGCTCTAGGCTGCGTTGGAGCAAGATTGTATGCCAGAGCATGGGTCGTCAAGGCGCTTTATATCGATGATTGGATGATGATCCCGACGACGGTAAGCTGATGTTCTTGATCTAGCCGGAGTATCGCAAGCTAAGTTCTACTTTCAGATTTGCTCTGTAGGTGGCGGCTGGGTCGTGTTCGTAATTCAAGCGCAATACGGCCTCGGCAAACACTACCGAACGATTGATCCGGCCGACTACGTCAAGTTCCAACATGCTGCTTTTTATTCGGTGATTGTGTCGTCGGCCGCCGGCATGATGTTCCTCAAGATTTCCATTGCCCTTAGCTTGCTTCGAATCACCTCCTTGAGCAGGTGGTACCGATGGTCGTTATGGGCAATTATCAGTATGTGATCCTGAATCTCATGGCGATACGATATTCGAAGAAGCGTCAGAAAAACACCTTGAGCAAGACACTGAATGAAAAGAGCAGGTCTGACGGTTTTATATTGCATCGGAGGAATGTTTCCATTCTTTCTCAATTGCCAGCCGATGTCGGGGTACTGGGACAAGAGCACTAAGCCAGTCTGCATGCCCTTGGATATTTTTGTCAGACTCGGCGTCCTGAACACATGTTGGTTGAGTTCCAGGACAGGTGCAGATGATCAATAATGAACTAACCTACAGACCAGCCCTCAATATCTTCACGGACGTCGTCCTGGCTACGCTTCCGGTCCCAATCGTATGGAAATTACAGATGAAGCTCAAACTTCGACTATATCTCATTGGGGTATTGAGCCTCGGCTACCTGTTTGTAGAACCATGCTTGAAATTTGTACAGATGGAAAAGCTGACATCGTGATCCAGGGCCGTCGCCATGGGAATCATCAAGGCTGTCTACCAAATCGCCTACGGTTCAGACATGGACAAGACGTTTCATTATCATATTTTCGTCTGGGGATTGTGAGTCGCGCACTTCAAGAGAATTCTGCGGTCACCACCCACTAACTGCTACTACCCGTTAGTCTGCAGATTCAGATGGGAATCATTGCGGCTTGCGCGCCCGCTCTCCGACCACTACTTCCCAGAATTCTGCGACTCAACTCGCGTGACGAGTATAGGAACGAGGGTGACAGCTCGTCGCGAATGAACGGGATCGCAATGCGTGCTAGACATCGTCGCAGTGGCATGGGTGGGCGTGGGGATGAGTACAAGCTTGGTGACGAGGGCAGCGACTGCGCTTTACCAAATTCCGGAGGGGGGACAGTGGCCACCGCCAAATTTTATCCGGACGGTTCTGGCAGCCGATCAGGCAGTGAGGAGAGGATCTTGCAAGGCGACCCACCGGTTGCGGTGAAAGGCATCCTCAAGACCATGGAATTCACTGTCAAGTGAGAAAGCCAGTCACGAACAATATGAATGCTTAGTGGAAAAAATGTATTAATGAGAATTTTTGGTGGTTTCCATCCACTCGGCTTGTTTTATTTGCATTGGATCAAATCTTTGGACAAGACCTCCCCGAGACTCATACGCGAGATAACCGGGCGATCGATGTTCTTGCGAACTCGACCAGTGGGGCAAGATCCAACTATGATGTAACCTGGTGTCGGGGCACTCGCGTTTGTGTTGGTGCAAAAATGCGACAGAAATGGGTCCGCACTTTCGGTTCAGATTCCGGTTCCGCCCGGTCGCCGTTCTGGACGAAAGGCTTTGGTGTCAAGGGAAATGACATTGTTATGTAACAGTATGCTTGCTGTGGTGACGGCGAAGCCGCGAATGGCAGGCGCTTGAATCGGATCAAGCTGGACACCACTTCACTGTCAAGTGCAACGTAACCCTGATGGCAGGCGTGATACGGTCGAAAGTTGGAGGCTAGTAGGCAGCAACAACAGGATAATCAATTGGATATACCAACATCGGCGATGATGACTTCACGGTGTATGCTGCGGCAGGTGCGGTCATGTGTGGAAGATTTCTCTGCTGGGTGAGCTTATCATTGGCGTGGAATGCCAGTCTCGCGGTCTCCAAACTTACTTTGTTCGGGGATTCAGATTATCTCTCGTGAACTCTTCGGTCTCCAATTCAGAGGTAGAAAGTGGTGGTTTTGAATACTATGTATTAGACGAGAAATCGTGCCTTACATCTACTACTAAGTGTCACGAACCGTGTGAGAAGTGGCGGACTAAGCCACCTGTGCCACTATCTCGCTCTAGAACCTCAGTTCACAACATCTCTAGAGTCAGAGATGCGTGCAAAAAAATAGACAAGAACGGAATAAACGTGTGACGAATAATTACGTACTACAAGAGAAAGCAACTATCATGGCTATGGTGATTACATTCTCGTTCATGCTTTTTTGCCATCCGTCTTTGGTAGCGGCCAATGCGCAACCACTAGCCTAGAAATCCGCTAGCAACATGGGTAACACGAACTGGTTGTTGAAATCCCATAAGATGGTCGAGAATTGCGCAGTCCAGGCGCCACCGGTGAAGAAGGTGCTCCGGTGTCCTTGCAGGGCATAAAGCTTGGCTATAAAACCGGCCTTGAGCTCGGACGGATCCACGCGGAGATGCATTGCGCCGTGGTTAACAAAGTACTTGATGTTTAGACCCTGGCTATCCGGACTGGCAAGAGTGCCCGCTGCTGAAAGTTGCTTGAACGACTCCGTGACCAGCTTCTGGGCCTTGCAGCTATCAAGGTTTCCCTCTGCGGAAACAAGAACTCGGAAGTTGCCGGCCCCGAGGCTGGAAAATCCATCGACGAATGGGGCGCGAGGGAGAGAAAGCCAGTTGATAGGGTTGATATTGGTGTAAGCAGAGCCGTCGCGGAGGGTCGGGTGAGACACGACGCCGGCATAGACTGTAGACCTCTTCCACTTCTCAAAGACTGAAGTCTCTTGCTCGTCAAGGTCAATGCCGTTCAGGTTGTCGAGAGTGGGCTCGAAGGAAATGATGAGCTTCTTGGCGCGGATGAGAGTGCGCGTGTTGTTGGCGCTCTTGACTAGGACTTCAACACCCTCGTCCGTGCGAGTAGTCTTGACGGCCGTCGAGGAATAAAGAACGTCGTCACCAAGCAGCTCAGCAATAGCGTCATAGATGTCCTGGTTCCTGAGGGAGACGGGCACGAAGGATCCAATGATTCCCAACAACGAGCGGGTGATAGGAGCTCCAAAGGCCTGCATGACATACAGAGTCGTTTGGTCACCGAGGTTGCCCATTCCCAAGCCTGTGACTTGGAAGATACGAGGAACGGCAGCCTCGAGCCGGTGTTTCTGGACAAAGTCCTCGAACCTAAGGGTCAAGTCCTCGGGTATGTCGACGCCTGAGGTGGGGAACTTTTTATAGGAGGGTAGTAGATACTCCTCGTAACTCTCGCAGATTGTAAGATACCTTGCAAGGGCGGCTTGGGTGGTGTTGTAGGCAGGAGGTGAATAGTTCACAAGTTCGCCATTGTTGAAGTTGGCGTAGGTGGTGTTCAGTGGAAGACGAACAGGCTCCTGAATGGGAATTCCAAGGCCCTCGACGAACTCTCGTGCTCCCGGATAGTCGGTATACGAGTAAACGCCTACGTCGTAGGGCTTGCGGGTCTTGGGGTCGTCATACGTTGAGACGTGACCTCCCTGCGTCCGCTGTTAATTATCTTGGCATCGAATTTGTGGGCGGGCTGGGGAAGAACACACAAGATGCGCCTTCTCCTCAACAACGGCGATTGTTTTATTCAAGTCTTCCCGGAGTCTGACTGCGATGTGAGAGCCAGAAGCGCCTCCTCCGAGAATGACGATGTCTCTCTCGATGACTTTAGTGGCATTGTTGATGGGATTGGCGAACGCTGCCACAAGGGACAGGCTGGCCAAGAAACCAACAATGCGCGCAGACATGACGGCGGAGGAAGAAAGCGAGAAGGATTGCAGGGTGAACAGCTGCCAGTGTGGAGAAGATTTGCTGCTGCTTGCCGCCCGTTTGTTTTCGTTGGATGTCGATGCATGCGAGAATGTGACGAAGACGGACTCGGAGAGAACTTATAGATCTCGTTGCTACGGCCGCACCAAAAGGCTCTGATGCCAGGCGTCCTGGGGGTGTGGATCTGCACAAGTTACCCCGTCGTATCGGCGCGCCGCACAGTCGAATATTGGTGGGCCAGATTGGCATCTGCCCCTGCAGATTCTTGTGTTGCGAGCTTTTTGAACTTCCGGATTGCCACGTGGCAAGGGGCTCCTACCGTATGCCTTTCTGCATATGGGGACGGAGTTCACAGCACTAAAACGATACGTAGAGGAAAGTGGCCGATCCGGGTTGGCCGTAGAGTCGACCTCTCAACCCCCCCCCCACCGCCGCCGATGATGCCAGAGTGCCAGTTCGCCCCTTGCTAAAAGTCCATGTATGTCAAGGGCAGCATTGAAGCGAGAGTGGCTATCAGCTCGCCAGATTCTCCCGTGTCAAGAAATTGCGGAACTTGTGCGGCGAATGACTAGTGGGGGGCATCTAGAGGACAAGCACCCTGGCCCGCCCTTGTGGAGAATGTGGAATTTCCAGCATCGATTTCAAGGTCCAGGGTTGTAGGTGCGTGGCCGTTCCCTATGGCAGTCGCCCAGCGGCAGAGAAACTGTAACTAGTTTTGGAAGCTCATAAAACTGCCTGTATTTTCTACGCTATTGCTGGTTTTGTCCGACGCTACTGCAAGCCAAGGAGAGGAACGACTTTAGCGAAGTGGAAACCCTGAAGATTCATTCCGCATGGCTCGATTGCATCGGTGTCTATCATTGGATGAGACCCAGCAAGTCCAGAGAAATTGATACCAGCCGCGGGACCTTTCATGGAACGTATTGCAGGGACATCGTTAGACATTCCGGCGGCGTCGAAGTCATAAGTGGTGTTGGGTTTGATTCCGAAGGCGTGTCGCGGGTCGGGGAAGCCGAAATATGACGAAAGATGTTGGCTGAGAAGAGAAACAGGCTACTATAGTAGACATCTATCTGCATTGATGGCATGCAAGTGGAGAAGCTTCGGCAACAACAACGGCCCCATTCCTTTTTTCCAGTCAACAGCGTGTTGGCTACGCCACGTGGACGGTATTCAGGGCGTCTTTGGAGTTTCCTACAGTGAGCCTAGACGACGGGGATTGGATCGGCGATGGAGAGGGTCCTGGCGGTTGAAGAGCACTACCTACTCTGGTCCCAATCATAACCAAGTAACTCCGAGGACTCACCCGAGCAAGGGAGATGATAGTCAGCGTCGGGATCTCCAGACCACGATGTGGCTGATGGTATGGCGGCACGTCACTTGGGACCGCGTGACGTGCCTGGATTGACCAATAAGGTTACACAGAATCGCGAGTTCTTGCCGGTGAACCGTTTGAGAGAGAAGTCTCAAGACTTTGGACAGAAGTGAATTAAGTGATAACAACATAGACGCAACGCCATAATATATTCGTTTGTATTGTCTCAAACCAAGGCTCTATTCCCTTGTCTTTAGGGTCCTTCAATAATTACACATACGGGCCTGGGGGCTCCTTATTCTCTTGCCATCGGAACTCTCTGTTGATTATAACTCCATTCTCAAGCGGGGGGTTCAACGGGATCTGTCCACTCAGAGTAATGGTCGCAGGAGGCTGCTGCTGCTGACCGGATCTCATGATCATTGCTTCCGGGCTTGGGAAACGATCTGACCGGATATACCCGCTACTGGACGGGTCGTAGCGTCCTCTAGGTATCGAACCCTCACTTGAGGGAACGAAGTAATGATACATAGCCCTCGATAGGGCGAGGTTGGCGGCAGAGATGCCAAGAAAGAGTTCGAGATTTGACCAAATGGCTGTGATACAAAAGTCCCCTGTTCCAGCCTGGTTAACCTTGTACCATCTATGACAGTGGGAAGCCGGAGTATCATTGACTTACAGCTGAGGTCAGCTTCGGAAACGCTTAGGGACTGCGCTCGAACAATCCCGAAGGCAGTCGCGCTAAAAGCCCGGTCAGTACTGAAAACTGTATCACACATCTGAGGGGCTCGCAAGACCGCTTCACGAGGTTGCCACACGTACACGACACCGAGACTCATGAGGCCGGTCACCATGGCCTTTTTTTGAGAAGGGATTCTGATCCTCCAGACTATCGCAAGAGGGAGAAGTGAGCAGAGGAGATCCGAAAAGACGGAGTAGGCTAGAGGGATTTTGGCTGCAAGTCAGCGCACTGGAACACCCCGGATGATCCCTCTCATGGAAGAAGTCATATCAGTACGGAGAAAACAGAAGGCTTACCTATAGAGGTCCATATCGCGTATATACGAATCGCGTTGGGCCAGCATTGAGCACTGTTTCCCCTCCAAAACCCCACTGGACGGCACTCTGCTAATAAGATAATGACAACCGCCAAGTTGATCACCACTGAACCGATCATCAGGATATACAGGAGAGCTCGGAGAGTCTTGGTACTCTGGATTCGAATAACCAGGAGGCACAGAGAGACCTTCAAGAACGCCATCGACGTGAAATGGAAGAGCTGCCCCCACCACCCATACATATTGATCATCATGTAATCATGGTCGCCGAGGTAAACACGGTGCCTCCCGTTGCCATGAGGCAACTGCATGACACCAAAAGCGTACCTCACGGTTGCTGTGATCGCCGCGAGCGCGATGGTGTAGTCGTCCCATCCAAGATTCCGGCAGGCAAAGCGTGCCCAAAGACGAAGAACAGTGGTGATGAGGAGGAGGACCACAAGGCTGGACGAGACGCCAAGCCAGATCGGCCCAACAGTCTCGTCCGGAGGCATTGAGTCTTTCTGGACGGACATTTCCAGGACAGACCGAGGGTTCTGCGTGAGGAGTGGTTAACAAAGCTGGTTGAAAGGTGAAACAAAAGCGCCGGTGTGTTACACAAGATGAGGATCCTCGTTGAGCAAAGAAATCCAAGTCTTGCCTCTACATATACAGGATCCAATCCATGCGTGTCCCGGCAAACTGGTTTGACGCACTGGCGGTGGAACAAGGAACCATTGGCGCGGATGCCAGTCGGGCAACTGCAGGCATTCTGGAATCCGTGCGGCGTCAACGGTTCTGGAGGCATGGAGCAGAGGTATGACGCGGCAATACAGTGTTGGTAGACCTTTCCGAAATCCCAGGCCCAATGACCAATCTTCAATCCCTCCATTGCCTCGCGGTCAACCGGACTCTGGGACGGCGATTGGTGTTGACTAGCACACGAAGAAACAAGCGCGATACGAGGCAGATTGAGGCACAAGGACCATATGCAGCTTCAATTTATCTTTCGGCCGTAAGTGCGGGTGCGGTGAGCAAACAAAACCGACCATGCTAGCATCCGTCGGCCTTTCATCCGTTTTTGCCGGATCCTCTCCAACGGTCACAGAAAGCACATGGTTCGTTTGTTTGCACCCAGCGAGGTGGGTTACGGGCCTTATCTCAGTCGATCATGACCAATCAACTCAGGTCATTTCTTGGCAGTTTCGAGAGGACGTTTTCTTTGAGATTTGCGACAAGTCAGATTCGGTACTGAATGCTGTGTGCCTCATCACCACAACACCACCAGCTCTTCTACGCATGGGTCTGGCCCTTGCGGCTTGCTCCGTGCGGAACCCTACACAGCTGCAAGCTCCTTGGACACCAAGTAGCGCCTTCCCTGAGTTGGTAATAGACAAACGACGACATTCCTACAACCCATGCCAATAACCACACCAAGAACCACACGGTGAGTGAGTTATCAAACTTCCCTGCAGAATCCAAGCCCATCCTTAGCTGCATCTTTGGCTTGTTGTGTTTGTCCATCGTTATCCTGTTCTTCGAGGCCGTTGTCCCATCCATCTGCCAAGGCCTATGAACCCCATTGGCCTGGACACGGCCAGAACTTATGCCAAGGTCTCGCCAGGCCGTCTCAATCCGATATGACCTTACACTAGAGCCCAGTGCATCACGTCCAACGGCACCCACCGGTCCCAGTCAAGTATGTGCTGCAGATCACACTGGCCGCTGCCGCCCACTCCTAAGAATACTCCAGGTATCACACCGGTCGCAGGTTCAGTATTGTCGTCCTCTGATCAAGTGTGTCGCCGTTAGCAGATACGTTGGCCTGCTCTGTGCGGCCCTACGTTAGTACAGCTCATTGTTGGATCATTCCCCGGCGATCTCTAGGCGTTGGGCTAAACAACGGCGGTGACGCCAACGGGGTGGTGATCAGTTTGGCGGAAGCGTGGCAAAGAGCATCCCGACTCTTGGGTGGTCGATTGGCAGAACAGGCTGCGCCCTGGGGCCGCATACCATCGACCGGTATCCAATTTTGCAGTTCTACAGCAACGGAAACTGACACACGCAAGATCGCCGCCAAACGATACCACGATGAGTGCAGTGCGAAGACATCCGCCGAGGGGTAAATGGTGACAATTGGTGATGAGTGGTATCAAACCAAAACAGTTGGCGATACAAGCAGGCTAGGTAGGATCGATCCATATTTGCTTCATGGGGCGTCCCAGTGGAACACAAACCAGGAATCCGTGGGGTGGGCTCAACGCTGATGCACTGTAGGCAAACAATGTGCCCAGAGCGGCGGCCCCTGCCATTTCCCTGTGTGGTGCACACATACCGTATTGCCTACGGCACAGAACAGTTCAAGAAAGCGACAAACGTCCTCCACACCACGCGATTGGGATGTTTGGGCGTTCGGTGCGGATGAACGATTAGTGCATATCCGCCCGTTTGCTCTGTTTGCTGGCCATGTTCGCACAGCTTTCGAGGGGCTTCTGGTCGCCCAAGTCGTTCCTTTCCTGCGACCATTCATAGACACAAGCTTAGACCGAATTCGACTTTGAATTGTTGTCCATCCTGCCCGATCAAACCCCCAACCTTTGCACCCAAGTCAGAGGAATCGTAATTCTAACTATTGCTTGAACATCGGAAAGCCGAAGCCTTGTCACTGCGAACAAGCTGCGTATTTGAGAGACTTCTTTGAAATTGTTGGTTGCGCCGCGCGTTTGCCTCGCAAACATCTTCCCATTGTGCCGCTAGCCTGCAGTCCATATGTGGCACAAAGTGCTGCAACATGCAGGGACGGAAATTAACAACAGATTGAAGATAACCAACGGCTAACGACAAGGCGGCTGGCAGAGCGTTTGCCACTGTTCATCAAATTTTCCAAACTTGCCTAGTTCGTCGAATCTGCTCCGAAGCTTCCATCTTCTCCACACAGGCGATTCGATATCACCGGTGTGCACTGGCTTTGGTTGCCAATTGTCGTTGACAAACTTGCCAAAATCCGCATCGCTCCCTACGTCTGCCCAATCCCGGACGGATTCCTGTTTGCATAGTGGAAGGGTGCGCATCGAAGTGTGTGCACCGGACCCGACCTGAGCTTCACAGGAATAGATTCGTCGACGAATGAGGGTCGCTCTTGGCAATACATCTTGTCTTTTGCCCTCGTTCAAAATTAATATTAAGTCTTTGTTGTTCTGCATAGATCAGGTTCATGGATTCCTGACAACTTGATTCTTTACCTGTTGAAAATAACAACCACTCTTCTCCTCTGTTTCTCTTTTCAACTTGTTGGCGAGAGCCAGTCCATGAAGATTTGCTGCAAATCATTCGCGCTCATGGCTTCTAATGACATGTTCCCGTTTGCTAGTCCGAACTACTGTAATCCATCATCACCGATACCCCTGTCGCACAGGCCTGCCTTGCCGCACCTCCCTCCTAACTGTGGACACCACTTGTGCAGGAAAGGCAAGGCATCGCCACCGAAGGACATCAGGCTTCCGCGTCTCGGAGAGTTGAATAGGCCCCTAGGTTCGGCTGTCGCTATCTCCGCCTTTCAAAGCCAGAGACTTAGATGGCAAGTGAGCAGCGTTGACGGTTCTCTCATCGGCCTATTGAACCATCGTTCAACACCCCAGGGCCCAAAACCGAACGGGCCGAGTCGAGCCCGCACACCAAGAAAGTCACCGACTGGCACCCGCTGCAACGTAAAGTACACAAACGAGCAGATCGATTTTATCAACTATTACCGTGTGGACCACAAACTATCATGGAAAGATGTCGAGGTCAAATATGCCGCTGTCTTCCCTGAAGATGCCGCACATGGCCACAAGCGCGGGCCCCAAGGCCTACAGGGCGTATACTACCGCAAAAATAAGCAAATCCCTGCCACGGACGAAAACAACCATCTCGTCTTTAATGACGACAACAACCTTAAGACCATGGAGAGCGTTGTTAGGGAACAGAACAAGACGCAAAACCTGATAGGCCTCCTTCAGATGCACCCAGAACGCGCCATCAAGTATTCATGGGTAACGGAGGAGCACAAGCGTCAGTGTGAAGAAATTGGTAATGTCTCCAATCCCGTTGTATACAGTCTCTCGCGTCACATCAACGTAAACTAACATGCCCAGGCCGTGCACGACAAGCTCAGCTCGACGCGGCCGCGGAACGGAAGCGGACGACATAAGAAGTCAACATTAACAGCCTTGAGCAGTTCATGTAAGGCCTATGCATCACCATTGGGCCCTTATCGGCGATTTCTATGTGTTTTTTTATCAAGTCTTGAGGCAACTGGTGCTAGTCTTAGATCGAAGAAGTCAGTCCGGTTTCAGGTCGTTAGTTTGCTACAATAAATGAGTCCCATGAGTTATACACTTGTGCTGCTTCCTTAATCCACCAATCAACCTTGCCGTTGTTCCAGCTTGGACCGTCTGCCTGCCGCTTTGGCTGTGCATATCGCAGGAGTGTTTCGTAAATATGATCACTTTGGGCATTATGATGACGACCTGATCTGTTCATGTGGGATTGCGTAAACCACCGGTTCATCCCCTGTTCTACAGCAAGACAGAGTCCCGGCATGGGGCGATCGGCCATGACTACATACCATACTTTACGAAGACCAATCACCGCGGTATGATCTAACCTTCGACCAGTCACTAAACCATTGGGTTATTACAGTCTGAAGGAGGTTGCAGCCAAGGGTTCCTATATGGTCTCTGGCCACTCGGATTGGTCACAAACCGCGGACGAAAGGACAGACAACAATAACGCTGACCGAGGGTTCGGAGTATTCACGACAAGTTCACCAGCATGAACGACACTTGCTTTCGCAAAGGTCTGGTTCATGTGACCATCAGCCAGTCACTTTCAGGCTCAGATGAACGAACTGACCACCGAGCAGAACGACCTGATCTCTGCAAACCCCACATTCCCGCGCTTAACAAGTTGGAGGGTTATGTTAACAAAACTTCAATTGTCCGGCATAAGCATTTATTCTGATTGGGGCTTCTGACAGAATGAGTCAAACTCTGCATTTGGACTCTTTTGCCCCTGGAAATGACGAGCGGCGGGATTGATCTTGCAGTTACTGAGATATACCCCACGATGGTTGTCTACACCTGCGATGGCGGCTTCTCGACATAGGTTCTTTTTCTCTTTGCGTATCCAACAACCGTGTGGGACTTGAGCTTGCTTTGGACTAAACCAATCTCGTTCATAGTAGATTGGAATCACGCTCGGATTGCCTTGACAATCGAGTTATCTTTAGGTCAAAATACGCCTGCATATATTAATTCTCTGTTAATGCCGAGACACGATGACTGTTCCTCGGCTTGCCTTCAAGGGTGTTTGTCGATGAATATCGGTTCAATAAATCCTCCGTCAGTGCTTCGCTATTGGCCGAAAGTCATTGCTAAAGGCAAGGGTACGCTGTGCAAACTCGCGAAGCTAGCGATGAATCGGTGGCAGCAAAAAGGTGCTTTGGGCCAGAACTCAATTGGCCCGGTGGGCTTCCTGGGCAACGCTAAATATCTGGATATCACGGGTATCTGAGTGGGGTTCCTCTGGCATCTTTCACGGGCGAGCCCTGATAGATTGGTAATTCCTTGCCAAAAATGCAGCATGACGATGTTATTCGTAAGTAGGTACAAGCTTTACTTCGTTGTAAGCCCGATGTGTTTGTTGTTCTCTACCGCCAGGAAAATCTCAGTTCTTGTGTGGTGATACTGTACGTTTTCCCTGGTGTTCCCAATTTGATCATGTTCAAAATGTTTACCGCTCTCGGATTTCTTGAGCCGATGAGGTTTGTCACACGTAGTCATGCCAAGGCCAGTTAGGACATAATACGTAAGTGGGCAATACTCCCAGCGTACAAAGTCAATACGTAATTGACTCTAAACATAAAAAGCATTTAGCTCGATTACTACAAGGTTTCATGCGTCAAGAGAATTATTAACCAATGACAGGAGCTTTAGATATTTCGTAAAGATGCAATAGCTACCCAGTGATGAGCCTTTGAACAGCTAACCATCAATGATGATTGAAATTCCTTCGCCGTCATGCCTAGAGGTGGAAAGATGCAGGCTGATTACGTTTCTTCACATTATGGAACCGGCCATGAAGTGCGACTTCGTAGTGCCCAACGTCTCAAGACGACTTCCAAAGACAAATTTACGGATATCACAGAATCGGGCATGGGCCGCTTGGCTCATCGTAGTGGCATTAAGCGCATTAACGCTGGTACGTATGAAAGAATGTTATCAACAGCAATCAGTGTCTGACTTACATCCATAGGGGCCTCCCATGAGGCTCGTATCGCGATGGTTTCTTTTCTACAGACTGTAGTTTTCCATTCGCTACGGTATTGTGAGCATGAAAGACGTGACACAGTTACACCCTTAGACGTGATGCACGCCTTGAAGCATCGTGATCATATGCTACCAGAGAACAATATAGCTGCTCCTTACCAGGCGGCCCTCGCCGAGGGCGCATCCACGAATAACGAAAAGAACTCAGGCAATCATTTTAAGTTCTTCATTGAAGATCCAGTTCGTGCTGCCCCTGATTCCATGATGTTCTTTGGCCGTTACGTCGAAAGGGTTTACCAACAAAAACATGATAGATGATAAAGACAACCCATGGATCAGGAGAGTCAAACGCCATCAAAAACACTCTCGATATCCAGAGTGGGAATTTGATCGCTTCAACAAATTCGGTCTTGCAAGTCCCTAAGCGCGAGACGAAGTCGACAAATCCCGAAAGTAAGCAGCTTCCTGTCGACGGTTCAAAGGCACCCAAGAAGCTCTCCGAATGCGGTCGCAACTCCATGCCTGTTGTTGTCGAGCTCGCTGATCCGAAGGTATTCCACCTGGGCATGTTCGACATCGGCCGCTCTCTTGGGAACGGCACGTTTGGAGATGTGTATCTTGCTCGAGAACGCACGAACGGGTTTATCTGCGCTCTCAAGATATTGCACAAGAAACATCTACAGGAGAGCCGCATGTAGAAGCAGGTTGGCCGCGAGATTGATATCCAGATCCGGCTTCGTCATCCCAATATCTTACGCCTTTATGGCCACTTTCACGACTCCCAACATTTCGTTTTGATTCTCGAGTTCGCCGGCAAGGGAGAGTTGTACAAGCGGCTGCGTAAGGTGACACGGTTTTCCGAGCGCAAAACGGCGCGTTATATCGCGCAGGTGGCATCCGCGCTGGGTTATCTCCACCAGAAGCATGTTATCCACAGGGACATCAAACCCGAAAACATCCTCATCGGTATCCATGGCGAGATCAAGATCTCTGATTTTGGTTGGAGTGTGCATGCCCCTACCAACCGCCGCAGCACAATGTGCGGCACTTTAGATTATCTGCCGCCTGAAATGATGAAGCCCGCTGGCTCGGTTGAATACGATGAAAAAGTGGATCTTTGGAGTTTGGGCGTCTTGACGTTCGAGCTCCTTATTGGCACCCCGCCTTTCGAGGACACGCCTGAGAAGACCCGAGCGAGGATTGCCAAGGTGGCCATGAAAGTGCCACCACATGTGAGTCCCGAGGCCAAGGAATTCATTGAAATGGTAAGCGATGGTTTAGTCGATTTTCTTAGCATTATCACTCATGCCAAACTAGTTGCTCGTCCCCATACCCGAAAATAGAGCATCTTTGTCCCAGGTTCAAACACACCGATGGATTATTAAACACTGTTCAGAGAGTGCCAACTCTGCTAAACCACCACCAGAACAAGAAACGATGCTACATAAAGCTTAAGAGAGCATTGCTGCTTACTTTTGAATCATTCTTAATGGAGGGAAACTTGGGAACTGGTGAAAGGGACTATACAGTGGCCTTGTAATTAAGAGAGTAATGGTTTGGTTTTGTAAGGCATTTTGAAGAATTCTCCAATCACGAGCACTTATGTTGAGTAAATGGAAGACTGTAGCAAAGTCACACGAGTAAAAGGTAACAATCCAGCTACAAATATAAAGAAGCACCCCACCCAAGTGCATATGGCACTGTTCTCTATGTTTCAATCGAGAATGTCAAGGGCTAAAGAAGAGTCAAGAAGATATGCTGCCATCGAAAACCTCTGCAATACAGTCCTCCCAACGTCATTACTCTTTTCACGGCCCTCACAGCGCGACTGTATGGGTGGTAGACGAATCCGACACAGTCGATGAAGCAGATAGTGATGTGTCGTCTCTGTCACTAGACGTTGACAGTCCGACAGTGGGAGCAATCATAACGGCCTGTCCACGTCTTTGTAAGCGATCAAGAGAGCACGGGGTAAATGGAATGTGGTATCGTTTGCCGTTACGTGTCGTTAAGTTCTTTGAGGGAATATTCTGTTGATGGCGTTTGTGCCCACACTATTATGCACTAGTTGTTAGAATAACAGCACCAGCTGGTTGTATGACACGTACGACTCAAGGACACACACACCATGGCAGAGGGCACAGACTGGATACTCGGCCCTCGGTTATCCATTGAGGGGATCAAAGTATATTCATGCCGAACTGAGTCAGGGACGTACGAGATCATATATCTCGTGTACGAAAGCCAAGTCTTGTAGTTAGAAAGAGAATCACGGAAAATACATCTTTGGTTCACCCCTAACTTTAACCCGAGTATGATCGTATACACGGGTTCTCTTAGGAAGAGAGAATCCATTCAACACTAGTCAACTAGTTACTCTAGGTTGCAAATCGATTACTATTGAGTTATAGTTATCAGGCGTTGTTCCACTCTTGATTTATATCCCTCTACCGAGAAGCAACCGACTACACTAACGATAGCTTACCGAAGATTCAAAACCTCCAAAAACACTTTATCAGTGAAGGTAGTTGTATCATATACTCTGACATATCCAAAAGGAAAAAGTATAGCGCATTGATGATTTACTTCCATATAGACATTTATCAAGGCGTCTACTTATCCGGCAACTCCGATACCTCTAAGCCAAACGCAAGACAGGACCCTGCCTCGCACAATCTGAGCAATAAAGCACCCAGAGTGAGTCAAAATAAAAAGCCGATCTGAATTCATAAGCAACAGTCGACCTGGACTCTGCGTCGAAACCAAGGGGCACATAGAATTGAGGTCTCTGGCACCTCAACACCCTGGTTATGGGTGTGTCTGTGTATGTGTTTGTGTTGAAGAAGGTAAGTAGACTGGGTAGGAGCAAGGCGGAAAATAGCGTAAGAACCCAGAGGTGATAGAAGATGAGATCTGTATGAGGGCTGACTCCAGGTTTGAATACAGGATGTGGTTGAATGTTATCTTTTTGAACTTCGTGCACTAGATTCTGCGTTTCTATTGGACCATATTAAGTTGTCAGAGGTGGTTCAAAGTATTCAAGTTAACTGATACTAACTCAGGAATTAAACGTGATCAGTATCTGAATGCATCCACCCTCTTTATCGCTGAAGCCGCCGGATCAAAACGGTTATGGCACCCCGAGCTTCCTCAAAAACGGCGAGTTGTCATAGTCGCTCAAAAGAATCATAATGTTACAGGATATACGAAGACAAGAGATTCGAGAGCACATACACAGCAGGTGAGTAAGGCAAACTATCTAGGCCGGCAGTTAGAGGTCAATAAGCATAGAACAGGTGTTTGGCTAAGCTAGTTTCACTCAATGCTGCCCCTCCTCCACGAACAAACCGCCACCTAGGGACTTTGCCGATGGTACCCTATCTCTAAAATGATTAAGTCACTACATGAAAGAAGTGCGTTCGAGCCTTTCTTGAGAGAAACCACCAATAATAGAATCATGCAAATAGGGAAATATACTACGCTTAATACGACTTGCTGTGGCACTTGCTTTTGGCTGAAACTTTCAGGCGATCTCTTTCCAAATCGGATACAGAGGCATCAGAATGATCAGCGACAATAAAAGAAGAATCCAGAATCGAAGCAGGGGTGGTATGAGTGATGGGAACCTTCGTGAGATATTCGTTCGCGGTAGTGACAAGAGATCTGTCGGCAGTAGCAGATGAAGTGACTCCAGTATTGAGAGATGTAACGATAGAGAGCAGAGAACCGGACCCAGTATTGGCGCCCAGGACGCTGCTGAAATCTTCGGGATTCTGAGAGGCAAAGACTATGCTGCGGATTGCAGTAGTCTGCGTGGACATGTTGATTTCGGGGGGCCCTCTAAAGTTGTTGGACTTGCACTGGGCCTCGATGCCCTTACACATCTTGTCGTTCCAAATATAGCAATTCTTGGCTCCCGTAGGAGGGGCAGAACTGAAGCAGTTGTCGCCCTGAGCGTAGCATTCTTCAACAGCATTCCAGCAGCCGGTCTCAGAACTGTAATCTTTTAGTTTTACGCCGCACCAGTTGGCGTTCTTGATTAGACATCCGCTGGGGACACCTCCGTTGAAGGCCAAATCGGTCTTGGTGTTGGCGGAAGCACCGACGGGGCTGTAGGGTTTAGGTCCCGGTACGAGATAGGGGAAGTGTGGCTTTTCGTACAGATTGAAAGTATTACCGGGCTCCGAGCCGTCGATGTAGCCAGGGATACTGACTGAAAACTCAGAAGGTATCTCTAGGGACCCTGCTGGGCCGCTCTGGATATAGATCTGGACGCAGCCGACGTAATACTGGGGATCTTTTAAGCTGGAAGCCTGATGGAGGGCGAGAAGCTCCGGTCTGACAAGATAGTAGCCAGCAGGGAGGCCCGAGGGAAGCCCAACGTCAAGGAAGCCCTCATTCTTGATGATTTCGTCAACGCACCACTGCTGCGTAGATTCGTTGTAACCCTCATGCCAAATTTTGAACCAGCCAGGGCCCACGGCGGTAGAGGTAGCCATGTCGTCCACCTTTTTCATATACACGGCGCAGGGACCCTTGTGCGAGGGATCGATGGAACCTTCGGCGCGTCCATCGGGCCACTGACGAAATTCGAAGGTCAGCTTGGAGCCACCGGGGGCGGCACACGTATACGCGGCGGCAATCTGACCGTCCTTGCCTGCAAGAGGAGTTAGAACATAGATTCAATGTGCACGTCTCTGCGCTGGGACTTTTGTGGTTTGGGAACCCTACCGCAAGCCATATCGTTGCTAGTCAGGCCATTGACGGGGGAGGTAGAGGTACTTCCTTTCCTAGGCATACGGATACAGGTAGCATCACCCTGTCGTTCACCATTGACGTACAGTTCGGAAAGTAGAGTGTGAGCAGTAGCGCCAGACGCCAGTCCTGCCATGACACTACAGAACATCATGTTGTGGGACAAAAAATGAACACGTTCTGACACAGCTGCGCTTGGCTGTAAAGACATCAATCTTTTTTACAACTCTTCAGAAGAAGGGAATAAGAGAAGAAGGAAACGAAGTAGAACCAACGGTAATTAGAATTTTAGCTTTTAGTGCGCAAAAACACGCGAGTGTCGTATCGTATGGAGCTGCTGTAGTGGATCTTTGATAAGCCGTAGCAAAGTTCGCGTGAGAGCCAGAAGGTCGGTCTTCCTAACGTAGTAGTTTACTTAGGCAGATAAAATACTGGACTTGTTTGCATTAGTTAGCGTGTGCGTGATCAGTTCAGTGTCCGTGACATGATACATTTGAGTACTAACCGCTGTTGGAACGATCCAAGTAGCTAAATACCCCAAAATCATTTCTTCACCCACTTCATCACATGCTTTTATGTAATTGCTGTCTTGGATTACGAAGGTCCCAACGTTCTTTCTTGAAACGACTCAAAGAGCTACTTTGTTTTGGCCTGTTTACGCAAATATATTCTATGAACTCCACCCATACTTTCCGTATCCCTTGTAACACTTAGTTATTAAAGTTAGGTATGTATACACACCCGTTACTTACCCATTCGAGCTCTTACCTGTTTATACAGATGTCACATGAATAATTTCGCAACAGGTTCGTGATGTTGTGGCTGATGGCTTCAGTCTCGTCATGCGCCATGACACGTGGCGGCCTATGGAACAGCTACTTCCATGGACCTTGGCCTGTAACTACCCGTTTACAGAAATCAAGCACTTACCCAGCTCATAGTTTTAGGCCCAGCTGCGCGCTCTAACTCGTGACAAACAACTATCACAGAATATTGTAGTCATGTAAGTTAGTTAGTTAATAGTGACATAACACTAATCCTAAGCCATTGGGATGTTTGTAGCAGAGCAAGGCGTGAACGCACATCTCGTTTGCACGAACAGTATACATATGGAACAGTTGCCTAACGACTGCCTTATATTTAACAGATCAGGCCGTTCTTTTATCGTGAGATATACTAACCAAAGTACCGATGCCGGAGAGAAACGCCACTAAAACTAATAGAGAACTTACCTGTTTAGCAGAATTACTTCCGCATTTCTTTGTGTACCTTCATCATAATGTTCTTCACCGAGTAGCTAGAGGCATCGATTTTTGGAAAGAGATTTGGGCTGACGATTGGGTCCGGAAGGTAACCCTTGCGTGCGTTCTAACGGCATTGATTGTAACACCCTGTCGTTCTCTACCAGATCCCTGGAACCAGTATTATGTTCGTTTCGTTGTATTTCCAAAGCTCCTCGACCTTCTCATACCCCTGCTTTTTCGCAATAATAGCTTGCTTGCCGGGCATTTCGTCTTTTGTGCCGGACGACCAGCTAAAACTAAGAAAACAAGCTGCGCTACATCGCTGGTTGCAAGTTAGGACGCTGTTTCAGTTTGCCTTTGGACCTTGCTATTAGAGGAAAGTATTTTTGACGATCTTTTGAGAAAGATACTGCTGGATCCACAGGTTGTAAGCGATATACTCGTACGCTTATCGTGGGCAGCAACGGTCACTCCAAGATGAAGTGATATTGCTTATTTTATTGGTTATTCGAATGGGGGATCTATCTAGATGGCCAGCCTCAAAGCACAGTGCGATATGCCTTTTATACCACTGAGCGGGCAGCCCGACCTTGCCCAGTTGTGTGTCACAAGCAGGTCAGAGCAACCAACTGCACCACAAAGCAAAAGCTTCGGTAATGATGCGCCTGCATCATTATGCCCTGTTCTGCACTATATAGTTACGCCGGTCAGCACCCCAACTGGTTGGGTCGTAATGCTGTGACTGGGCTCGCCTGTAGGGAGCTGTTTCCCATTGCATTGAATTTGCTATTGTAATCGATGCAAAATGTAGTAAAGACCCTATCAGCACTGAAATGAAGTTTGAATTACTTTGCAACTTACATATGTATCATGGCTGCACTTATCATGAATAGTCAGGATTTATGAGACATTTATCCATCCAAGCTGCTTACCTACCATTGCTGGACACGCTCCGATCCCACAACTATTAACAAATCACCTTCAGAGAGCCTCACTATTCCACCTCTATTCCCAAATTGTGAGTTGAGAATTGCTGTAGGTATAGTCACGAGCGGTCCAAAGAAACCAGCTTTGCCGCAATCTCTGCCCTCGGTGTTGTTTGCCCGCACACAGCCGGGTAAGCCAATGAGATACGCCTGTGGCTAAACTACGCAAACCGCAGCCAAGAGCCCCTATCACCTTCGGATAATACCTTCGGTGACTAGTCACCTCTGAAGGATCAAAGAGTGTGACTACAAACACTCTGGATTCTAATGACACGCACGGTATTGACGAGATGCCGACGTCTGCTGATGCCCTGCTGCCTCTAGCTCCCGCGGTTCTTTCCATGAAACAAGTGGAAATTCTACATGACTAATAAAGCTGACTAGCTCAATTCACGTCCCGTGTCTGTGACGGTCAGGTCCTCCAGACCGCCCTTACTTTCCAGTCGACCTCGCCCAGCTTCGTCAGCGACCCTGACTTTAGAAGCGGTCTCGTGGTGAATTACACTTAGAGAATACAAGCCACTTTCAACTTTACAACCCTACTGCGTACGGCAGACTCTCGGCAATCTATCGACAGGCAATTTGGTTCAATGGATTCCAGTAGAATTCTTCGATACTCTTTTTCTTCGGTTTGCTGATCAAATAAACGCCCGTCTCTATTACAAAAGGGCAAGGCTGAATTGCTACTATTGGGACAAGGGTAAACGAAGGCAATAGGAGATGGGTGGGGCCAGCCACGCAGCCACAGTGAGGAGATTATTCCACTTCATCTTACTTGACCACGCCGTTAGACTTCCCATCTCGATATCTACAACAACAAGCAGGTATCACTACTCTTGATGTAACCGTTGCTGTCGCTCATACGATTATCAAATCACTTGTCAAGCTACCAGGTACGTCAATAAGTACAAGCTGTAGACTTACACGTTGGTTGTTTGGTACGTATCCCCTGGAGTCTGGTTGCGCCCAGAGTGTTAGGGATTAGGATGCGGCGAGTCAGCCTAACAAGGACCATACCTCCACAGGCATAATGCGTCTTCCGCATATCCCTTCACACGACGAACGGTCGGCGTAAGATTAGAGACAAAAGGCTTTAGTGCTGCCGGAAGACAAACATAAAGGGTTTATTGTTTGGTTATGTCATTTGGGTGCACGGGCGGCCACTTCCACCAATCATCGGCTCCTACACTAAACAGAGCATAACAAGCACCGTCGGCTCCAACAAGCAGTTCTAACAGAACTCGGCTGCATCAGTGATGCTAACCCCGGCAGTTCCACTTTGCGACAGGGATAAGTGGGACCAACCAGGAGACAGTGCCGATACGGCAGCCATTAACCGTCAGAACCCCTGATAGATCACTCCGGTCTTCTTTGACTCAGAAAAGGCCCATAGTACAATTACCAAGTAATGTCCACCCGACAGATGTCTGTTCGTTCAACCTTCAAAGCATCAAATCCCTTTTGGTTCTTGATAGAATATCCTTGAGCCGTTCTCTCTCTATATCTGACATCATCATTCTTGGATAACTATAGTTACGCCATGAATTATTTCAAATTACCGCCGTATATTGCTTCATTCAAAAGCTATGGCGCCAGACTCGCCGGATACTTATCATACTTGACATTTCCCGGACGAAGTTGGGGGCCGTAGAGATCGAAAGCCCCGTTGAATACTTCCGCCAACGGATCGAGACTATAAAACACGAAAAAAGTCTGGCGTTTGACTTCCGTCTCGCAGAACTGGCCTCTCCCAAAGAGATCAGGGCCAACGCCATCGTGCAATGCATCAAGGATGAGGATCAGCGCTTGGTGTATAACGCAGCTGAGCCAAGGCAAGGATGGGGTGGACAGAAACACCCGCGATTTCCGGCGGACCATTTCCTCTCAAACGTCGATCCGGTCAACAATACGAAGCTACTCCATATTGCAGTAAGAATGCCGAAAGGAGCTCATCTCCATATCCATTTCAACGCTTGTCTGCAGCCTCATGTTCTGCTAGGCATAGCCGAGAAAATGGATCGCATGTTCATCACCAGCGACAAGCCCTTACCTCCGGTTGGCGATGGCAGGACAGACGAGGATGTACAGAACGCTCTGTACCTCTGTGAGATCCAGTTTTCCATCTTGCCCCCAGAAAAAGAAACTCCGGGTAACATTTTGTCGCCAAATTACAAGACACGACATACGATGAAATACTCCCAATTTCCCAAAGACTTCCCGGAGAAACACAGCGTAGACCCACAAGAGTGGCTCAGGAGTAAACTTGTATTCCAAGAGAGTGAGGCCCATAGCGTTTTACAAACAGTCCAGGGCGCCTGGGAGAAGTTCAATGGCAGAACACGCATGATGAAGGGGTTATTCAACTACGAGACGGTCTATCGAGAGTACACCCAGGGGATCCTCGAGGATTTTGTTTGTGACAATATTTAGTACGCCGAGATCCGGCCAAACTTCACGAAAACGAATCAGCTGTGGGCTGATGATGGTACACGGCTTATCGACAACGAGGGCATTATGAAAATAATCATCGAGGAGTTTGACGAGTTTCAGCAGAGAACCAACAATTCCTTTGGCGGCTTGAAGATCATTTACTGCACGCCGCGGTCCTTCTCGAATGAATTGGTGGATTTTGCGCTCAACGAGTGCTTGGCATTCAAGAAAAAGTGGCCGGAATGGATCGCCGGTAAGCCCCGGTGCAAATAACCTGTTTCATACGCTCGACTAATAATTCAGGGTTCGATCTGGTTGGCGAAGAATCCAAGGGGCGACCTCTACGGGCTTTTGTCCCAGAGTTTCTTGCATTCAAAAAGAAGTGCGACGAGGCTGGTGTCCAAATTCCATTCCTTTTTCACTGTGGAGAGACAACGGACATCGGCAATGATACCGACAGCAACCTGGTCGATGCGCTTTTACTCAACTCAAAGCGAATAGGACACGGCTTTGCGCTGGCTAGGCATCCGCATATCATGGAGCAAATGAAGGAGAGGGGCGTCTGTCTCGAAGTCTGCCCCATCTCCAACGAGGAACTGGGCCTCACACCGAGGATGACAGGGCATGCGATCTACAGCCTTCTCGCCAATAATGTACACTGCACTTTGAACTCCGATAACGGAACAATATTCGGGTAGGATATCCGGCTTCAGTTCCAGAAGGGTCTCCACTAACCAAGTACTGCAGCTCAAGTCTTCCTCATGAGTTTTATCAAGTAATGGTCGGCAAGACGGACATGACACTACATGGCTGGCGACAGCTCATCGAATGGAGCCTAGATCACTCCTGCATGACCAAGGAAGAGCTGTCCGTTGTGCGGGCAGATTGGGAGAAGCGTTGGGAAGGTTTCCTAGATTGGATCATTGCTAAATACAGTACCGCAGCGGCATTGGAGGGAATGTCTAACGTGGATCGCTAATTTCGAGGCGCCTAAGTCTTTAATCCTACGGCGAATTTTGTTCAATTTCTTTCTTAGAAAACACTTTTTTGGGGCGTTTTGATCGTTAACAATCGATATCTATCGGACATTGTTGAGATAAAAGGGATCCAGAATTAGGTTGGGTTGGATATCCAAGCCAAAGATTTTCCCTGTCGTTCCATTTCTGAGACTGGCCATGGTGCCGAGTGCTACAACCCTCCGACTGTATGACTGTTGTGAGTATTAGTTAGAGATCCTCGCCGTAGCTTCCAGAGAAGATAAACACTCCTTCCCCCTTTTGCAGAAGCATGTAGTACCTTTTTGGTCTTTTCTGGACTTTATGTTCTCTGCCAATATCATCGCTGGAGATGTGCATCTTCATTTCGTAGATGCGTCCTTCCCAGCTATTTCAGTGGCCTTAGATGTCCGTAGTTCCGGCCCCGCCGCCCGTGTTTCACCTTACATAATGTCCGCGACGAAAGCCGACTACATTATACATCTCACAATCAAGAACTATTCCTATCATTTGACAGAGACTACGAACGAACAGGAACTTATGGCAGTACTCTATGGCTTTAATGGCACTTAACACCACGAGCCGAAGGGATTCCTTTCTCTCATCAGTGCCTTCTTACTTAGAGATCATTACCCTAACCCGGCCGTGCCTTTCCTGTCTTAAGTCTTAAAGGATTCCGCACGCTTTTTTTCTTTGACGTCGAAGATCTTCATTTCTACCTAAGAGCCTCTTCTCTTAGCCTGGTGGAAATCGTCCGGCGATTCAAAGTCTTTGTTTGGGAGTGTAGGAGACGCCGGAACCAGGAACGGATTAGCTTAGTCAGCCTCAGCAGCAAGGCACTGCCCACACCGAAATTTTATAGCAGCTTCCACAGAGTACCGATAGCGTGGGTGATACTATGGAAGTGAAGGATAAGATATGGGAGGATAGTCTTCATCAGTGTATCAGTACTGACGTACTCCCGAGGAGGGAAGAGCTGCTCTGCATTCCATTCGCTGCCGCAAGCTGGAAAGCCCCGGGAGTGACAAAGAAAGAGGGTCGCGCACACTATTTCCCGCGTCTTGAAAGCTGAGCTGTTTGGTATGCTTATGCCACAACCGCGCTCTGAGCGACCGGTCATCCCCAGTGAAGCTGACGTATATAAGTTAAGTTCTTATGTGGTGACAGGCGCAAAAGTGGACCAATAGTTGCTATGTAGCAATTCTGGCTTTGTGTAGGCATCATACCCATCACGACCTGTTGATAACTAGATTGTTGGAACAACGACACTGAACGACCGTACTATATGCATGAATCAAGCACACACAAGGGAAGTGGGCACAGACTGGATACTCTGCCTTTGGTTATCCCAAAGAGGGGATCGAAAGTATGTTTGAGCCGAGACCATATATCTGCTCGTACGGAAGCCAAGTCTTGTAATTGGAAAGATAATCACGGACAATGCATCTGTGGATCACCCTAAGGTTTAACCACCTTTTGCGATTCTTTCAGAGGGCTCTCTCAGGGGAGAGAATCCATTCAACAAGTTGTCTATTCTAGATAAACAAGCCACCTTCAACATTCGAGTCTTCTACTAGGTGGCCCTTTCCTATGATCGTTTCTAATTTCATCAAGAGCTTTACTTAGGAAATACTGGGAGACTCCTCATGATCACTTATTTATACCGTCTCGTTTTCCCCATTGCTGTTTCCTACGACCAGTGTCCACCTCTTTCAAGAAACCCCAGCACAGGACGCCTTGAACTAACGGTATGACTTAATGAGTGCTATTGCCCACCATACATGCTCGTTCGTGTAGACAATTCCTATGGCCTTAAGCTTTGGCAGAAGACAACCCTATTGTCCCTGGGGAGCGTATAAAAACCCGTGCTACTCCCTTCTTCGCTCCCTCAAACGGCTCAGTAATTACCACCTACCTCGACGTCATACCTTGTAAGTACTTTTAATAAACACGGTCTTTGCGATGCGTGAAGATAAATACGGACGACAGCCCGGGTTTGTTGATCAGCCCTTCAAATTTGACGCCATCTACAAGTCATCAACTTCAGTCATTTTCTGTTTTAGTGTCTCCATCATAGACAGCACCTTCACCGAAGCTGTCATTTATCTGCAGATCACAGCTGACCGTATCGTTTCACTGCACAACACGATTTGTGACACAGGTGACACGAGTAACCAAAGCCCGCCTTGCCTCGAGCAAGTCCGGCAGCAAACGACGGGCAGTCGTTTAGTCACGTGAATCCAGTTCCATCTGGAAAGCGGCATCCATGCTCTGCTCGTCATGCCGACTGGTTTGACTCTCGATGAGGCCTCCAGCAGTCCAGCAAGGCGTACGTCTAGCTGCGCCAACTCCCTCGCGACCGCTTCGTTGTTGTTCCCATATATTCTGCACAGAGTCTCACCGATGATACTCTTTCGAAGTTCCTCTTAGGCTGTTCAGCAGAACATGCTGATACCACTCTGCCAAACTACGAGCTCATGATCTTTTACACAGGGACCAAGTAAGAAGATGATTATTGATCGACTTGCTTATGACCTATCTGCCATATATCTTTTTGCTATTGTATTGAAACCGTTCCTCTGACGCCATCCGAGATCGGGATAGGTTTTTTTCTTTTTTTCTAGAAACAAGCTTTGACTCTTAAAAAGCATAAAACTATGTAATGCCTCTGACAGGCAGAATGACGATAAAGTTCTAGTTCTGCTCGCTACTACGATGGTTATATGTGCCATTACGCAAGCCAGCCAGTACCAGCACCGATACGACAAAGCCGGTTAACTCGGTTATATCTGCTCGGTACTCCACTCAACAGTCCCACGCACAATCATTTGAACCCGTAGAATTACTCGGCCTCGTTGACGTTGGACCAATCGGACGCCCTAGTTTTTAAAGGTTCCGGATGTAGTTTGTCTGCATGCCGCTATCCTCAGGTCGTAATGAGGTAGGGTAATTAGACAAGGGTATGATACTCGTGCTTCGTAGTGCTTTGATTGAAAAGCAAACAGGCATCGACTGCAAGGGCTGGAACATCCCCGAGAGGCTCAGAGGGGCCATGGTAGGATGGCATGTTGCCGATTAGCGATTTCTGGTCGGCGACAGTTGTGAGGGGTGGCAGAAGAGATTGTGGCCTTGCTGCTATTATGAATGCCGCACGAATCTGGTGATCTTGATGGCATGGCCACCCAGCCTGGTCACCTCACGCACGTCTATGCCATTTCCCTGTCGCAGAGTCTGGCGCGCCAGTTTGTGGCGTGCCCTTTACTGACATTTCCAGACAATCACATAAACCTCATTCCTCTCCTGGCAGTACCGGCTAGAAGTGTTTCTTTCAGAAAGAGCCACTCGAAAGTGTCTTAAACCACTGGCACACGGTCAATCTCATGAGCAATTTGCGTCTTTGCGCTTTTGTGCATAGACCTTCCTCAAGAAGTCATCGGTGGCAAAATGTACCTTGTTGACAATTGTTGTCTCCCTGCCTAGGTCCGAAAGATTTAATTATTCCACTCCCTCTTTTCCGAGTTGCTGCGGCTAATTATCGTTCGGTGTTGCGTTTGCTCATCTGCCCGTCCGTCTTGGCAGGTCATTATGGAGCAGTGGCATCTAAAGCGGCACACTTTAGACGCCGCTACTGATCTTGTCCCGTATCCTAGTAATTACACAGACGCAATAACCCCAAGGATAGTTGCGTTGTTTTCCTAGGTGCTTGTTTGTTACAAACCAAGCAGCTAGTGCGTCATTCGCTCCGTCATGCAGTGTTTGCTCAATGTCGCTTTGCCCTCGGCCAAAAACCTTGCCCCTACATGCATTGGGGAGACTAGCAATTTCTGTCTCCCTCCCCTGCCATGTGTTGGCGTCTGTTTGTGTTTTTTGTATGGCTGACACCACACACCTCTCATGCCCCTACTAGCTACTAACCGGAAGCCGAGCAACTGGAGGACGTTTCGGGCATCACGCAGCATTCCTGTTCCTCAATGTTCTCTTACCCTCTATGTGAAACGTACACTCAGTTCGATGCGGATGCTTTACAACGCTACATACCCCCGGTACTCAGTCCTCCTTGCTTCGTTGCTTATCCTTGCCGAAGCGACTGCCGCGCAAATGGTTCCGCCTCCAAAATTGCACTGTCGATCACATCGGCTGCAGGTGTCACCTGTGGCAAGTGGCGCATCATGTTTGACAGAACTTGCATTTTGTACTCATCCTGAAACTCACGCATATACAGCAGCATCGACCTCCGCGTGTTTTCCAAGCGAAACCATCGGTCCTTGTGGGTTAAGGTCTCAGCCACCCCCCGACAGGCTGAGGTACGGCATACCCAGGTTGATGTACGGACAGAAGTGCTTCATAGCCTACAATAAGGTAGTGCCTAGTAGGCCTGTGCAAGGCCGCAATATAGCGAAGTGCTCAGATAGGGTTCGTCAAAACGACCGACCCATAGTACGTAGATCCTATAAAGATTAGCACGGTGAAATCCAAGACAAATTAACATAACGTGCGTAACAGGCAGCGTGACATCCAAACTGCGTTACATAGTGCGCATTAATGCTGCTCGCAAAGTTGTTGGGCAATTCTTAAAGAATGATCACAATAAAGGAACCTAAGGCCGTTCATGAGAACACGATTTTTGCAACTGCCTTGCAAACGTCGGGTTGAGTGACGGACTGGAGGTATGCAAGGTTATTAGCTGTGTCTTTCATGGGTTAGTCTGTTAAAAGATATCAAGCTCGGCAGGCGATACATCTTTTTATAGTGGAGACAGCTGTGAGTACGTGAACCAAAACCTGTGGGACTTGTACTAACTAATAACAGCAGTTCGAGAGCGAGATTTCCCGCACTCGCAATCACGGCTGCTAGACACCCAATACCACTGTTATCTTCTTTTTGCGGCGGTGATGGATGCAGCGTGCGTAGTAGTGACCACGCAGCAAAAGTTTCGCTAATGATGCACCTCCCCTGTTTTACAGTCTATAGAACCCTGTTCTACACTCTATAGATACGCCAGCCAGTATTCATTGGTTGGGCCATAACAGAGAGTTTCAGGGGTTCTAGATTTGCTACACCAGTTGTTTGTTGCCCTACAGAGGATCGGTTCAAAAGTTCGGTCCAGGGTGAAGTACAGAATCGCCTCGCCAAAACTATCAGTACTTTGGGTACACGATATTCGGATTAATTGGCTGTGATACTTTCGATTGAGCGGCTTCATGGCCCTGAAAAGAAATAAATAGGGACTCATCCTTGTCCCCTCTGACAAGACTTCGTACTGGCCTGTATAGTGATTGTTGCGGGTCCACAGCTACTTGGGAGCCTGGCCAAAACTTTTGAACCGGTCCTCTGTACTAGGATAAGACATCAGTTATGGCATGTCTCACTCCGCCACAAGCAGGATGATCCAGCATTCAATGTAAGAAACACTCTATCATTATCGGCAATCGTTCCTACGCCTTGCCTAAAACGAAGTACAAAGATGATGTGCTTTCTCTCTCTTCCGGCTCCTTGTTATGTTGCGATATTTTAACAAACAAAAGATCCTGGTTTACAGCACGTGATATAACAGAAAACCAATCCATTGTACCAGGGCATGATAACCAGCCCATGTCCCTTACTTCCGTTATAGCTAGGCAGGCCATCCTGGAACGCTTGGTGATATCATCTCACCTTTGCCTACGTGCACTCAGTGCACACCCAATCGAGCTTGGACATGTTTGCCTTGTTCAGACGCAAACAGGCTGTCTGCTTCGTGAGGGATATGCTAAAAGGGGCTGAGCCCACCCATAACCAGCAATCCATATCTAACTTGTCACTTACTTCTCCTCCATGTCTCTAAGCCCTTCAAAGCTTGCTTAGGCATACTTGCTTATCAAACGCAGTCGACGGAGATCGTTAGCATGGCCGACCGACATCATCCCAAAAATGCTGAAAATGGAGAATCAGACGATATCGACATTCTGCAGTGGAAACCGTCTAGGCATCAGATGGTCATCATCATAACACTGTCCGTCATGTCTTGTCATCGCATTGGATGCCACCGTCATCGTCACGTCCCTCCCGGTAAAACCCCATCGTCGTGAAGGACCTGATCGATTGAAAAAACTGACCGATGTTCTCTACCAGTCCGTCATCCAAGAAATTGGCGGGACGTCTACGCAGGCTTTTTGAGTGGGCACTGCGTACTTGATCTCATGCGCAGTTGTCATGCCGTTCCTGGCAGCACTGAGTGATGTATTTGGTCGACGTGGCATCCTAACCGGCAGCTTGGTCTTCTTTACCGTGGGCACCATTTTGTGCTGCGTTGCCGACAGCATTGCACTATTGCTGGGCGGCCGTGTAATCCAAGGCATCGGCGCCGGCGGCATGTATGTGCTTAGCTTGGTGGTCTTCACCGACATCGTGCACCTCCGCCACAGGCCCAAGTACTATGGCATCATGTAAGCACAGTCATTCTACCGCGGATCCGAAGGATAGCTATACTAAGAGACAACACAGCCAATTGGCGTGGGCGGTGGGTTCTCTCGCTGGCCCCGTCATGGGCGGCGCCATTGCCGAGCATACCACATGGCGGTGGATCTTCTATATCAACTTCCCCATCTGTGGCTACTCCCTCATCGCCGTCCCCGTGCTGCTGACCCTGAAGCCTCCTACGGCAACGTTTGCCGAAAAGCTCGAATGTGTCGACTGGCTTGGCGGTTTCCTGTTCATTGGTTTCATGGTGACATTTTTAGTCGGTGTTTCTTGGGGCGGCAATGACTTTCCCTGGCGCAGCGCGGAAACGCTGGTGCCAATTTTCACTGGTGCCGGTGGTCTGGTTCTCACGCTGTACTACGAGCATCGCCATGCCAGGAGTCCGTTCTTGAAAAAGATTCTCTTTAGGGACCTCAGCGCCATTACCGTCTATATTCTTGGCCTACTCCAAGGGTTTATTGTAAGTTGACGTACAACAAGAAGTACCTTATCTCAGAAATCCGTTAACCCCAAAACTAGCTCTACGGCCAATTGTACTATGTCCCATTCTACCTCCTCTCTGTCAAACAAATGACGCTAACCATGGCTGGCGTGGTAATGATATCCGTTACTCTTCTACTGGTGCCTGGCTCCATCATTTCGGGCGTCCTTGTTTCGCGATGGAACGCCTACCGCTGGTCCATCTGGGTAGGTTGGGCTCTCATTGCGATCGGCTCGGGTCTCTTCGTGTATTGGGACGTTGATACCCACTTAGCCGTCAGCATTGCGACTCTCGCTATTGATGGCATCGGCCATGGCCTCGTTCTCAATGCCCAGACTTTCGTCACAGGCGCCACCGTCCCTCCGGAAGAGTCGGGCCACGCGGCCGCCATGTATCTGTTCTTACGCATGCTCGGCTGCGCCATCGGCGTCAACGTCGGCTCGACGACATTTCAGAACGTCATGGCCGCAGAGCTTGAGCGGAAGGGCATTGTGCAAGACATTGCGCAGCACGCCGAAGAGTATCTCGTTGTTCTCAGGACGCCACCTGACGACACGTTCAAGAACGCCGTGCTGGCGTCGTACGCCTTTGGCTTCAAGGGCGTTCACGGCGTGTACGTTGCGCTGGCGGCAATTGCCTTTGCCGCAAGCTTCTTGATCCGTCATTATGATTTGGACAAGGAGCACAAGTCGGAACACCAACTGCATAGGAGCCGGCTTGTAGGAGGTTGAGCACGCCAGGTCCCAGGTTCTCTTTGATTTATAGCTCACAAGCAGGTTTCATCGTGGTCTATTAGCCAGAATGTATTCCGAGTATTACCACTTTTCAAAAAAGAAATCGAGTGCAAGAAGGCTTGGTTGAATGCCCGCTAGTCAGTCTAGTTTTGGTGGAAGCTGCAAAGATGACAGTCACATAAGCTTTTCATCACCCATAACCGCTAGGAAAGTAAGGCCCGATCTAAACCTGTTAAGCATGAGAACGGTGTCAAAGTTAAAACGACACTTATGGAAAATATAATGATTAACGCAGCTTAGGACGATAAATCATAAATGTTCCGTCCTTTTCTGCTTAGAAGGTCGACCCCGGGTCCTTGTTCGTCCGAGTCCCTCGGTGTTGCCGTGAGAAAATTGGGGTGACTCAATGTTTCAAGAACGAGTGACAAACATGAATTGAGCCGCTAGGAGGAGCGCGAAGATCCCCAAACTGAACCTTACAGAAGAGAAATCACACCTGTCAACATAATGATATTCTCCCCTTCGATTGATTCATCTTTATTCAACTGTTTCAATACTCTCAATACAACAGCAAAGCTCACAAAGGTTACGATCACTAATTCTTTAATCAACCACTGGCAGCCAGTCCTGGTGCCGAATCTTCATAAATCAAAGATATCGGGATCACTGGTGCCACTGCTGAGTTTATCATGCACCAGGAAAACCTTCAATCTTACTGTAATCGGGGAGGACATCGAACACTGTTAGGCGGTAAGTTTTCAAGGTGGAGAGAAAGTAATATCAGGGTTAAGGCATGGAACCATCTGTGTAAGAAACTATGTAAGACAGTAGTCTGTCTCCAAATCTTGTTCAACGACGCACAGTAAGTCGATAATCTGGAAGTAGATTGGACAACGTTTTGCTGCACCGAGCTTCATCAATGAAATGGATCCAGTCATACTCATGATCCGACAGTTGGAAAAGATGGGTCGCGTCGGTTTGTAATCTATTCTCGTATGATATTTCCATGCCAATCTTGTCTTCAACATAACGGCAACTCGTTCCACCACTAAATCTCCACGTCATGATCGATCAAAAGCTGATGCCCCCCAGGTGGACTGTGTTATCTCAAAGCATCTTTCCTCCCCTTCGTTTCCATTTTTTCTATAAACGATTCTCTATCAAACAGTTAATAAAGACTCAAGGAAGACCCTGAATCCAAGCTTCTTATCTTGGCCGTTACTGTTCATTGAGAGCCTGGCGAATTTGAACGATACAGGAAGAACTGTTGTCTTCGGAGCTGTTTCACTCTTGCAAATTAGTGGCATTGGTGGGCAACCCAGCTTCGTTGTTTCCATCACCACCCCAAAAGCTTCCATCGTAGCATGGAAATTGTGGGTTAGTTCGACGATAATCATACCAATACATTGCACCTGTAGTATAGAATGCACTGTGCGGACCGACGTCTGGAATATCTGTGGTTCCTAACGCTGCGTCCATGTCGCTCCAGTGGGCGAAAGGGGGCTGGGAACAGCGCGGGAGTTGAGACAACACCATGGTGCTTGGGTCGATGGGAGGTATCCATGCCTCTCCTTGACCGAGCTGGTATGTTGACGAGCTAGAGCTTTCTTCGACTGTAAGTCCGTCAGCAATCTTTGTGATCACAGCTGGCGTTAAGACCTACTTGTGGTCTTAGGACTTGGACCTAAGGAGAGATTTTGAAAGCTGGCACATGAGGTAGGAACAGATGTTGTAGCAGAATGCGAAGAAGAAGTGCTTATAGGGTTGTTCGAAGTCAACGACAGCGTTTTGTGTTGTGTAGTACTCGTTTCCAGATTCGGCGACCTCTCGAAAGAGGAGAAGCTGCATGCCAATCGAAATCCGATACAGGTACCGCATCGCCCCTCCCCATTTGGGGGCGATGTTGTGCAGCGGATCTTTCGCCGACGACAATTTACTTGATGATTTCTGTCAGCAATCCTAGAGCAGAAATCTGCATATCTAGAGGCAATTAGAAAGAGGAGGACGACTACTTACGACACGCTGTCGAGGTTCGTTGAATTTTCAATCCTGGTCTCTTGTGGCCGGCCCCAATGGACACTTTTAAAGGTGAGGCATTGGGTCCTTTCAAAATCAGACTTGACTGTGAGGAGGAATCGGGCACGTCCATACTTATCGCGTATCCAGAGCGACACTTGTAATTGCTAGGCCGTGGAAGGCGAAGAGTCGAAGAGCGAGCATTCACAGAATCCTTGCGGTTGGTCCTGTTCTCAAGCCTAAGCTTTGGTATCTTTGCATCTGTTTGGTGTATGGGTAGATGCATCCTTCTCTTGACAGACTTTTTCTGGCCTTCCGACATACTGTCGAATCTAAGGCAAGTGTGTGACGGTACGCTGTCGACAGCCCCGTGTCCGGTTTCTGACGGATGAATTTCGTTAGTAAGAGACAGCATTGGGCAGCTATTACGGGACGTAAGGTCTGTGTTCATCTTACCGGGCGCCGCAAAATCATAGAGTGGATCGTTGCGCTCCTCAGGTGAGGCTAGTGGCATGTCAAGTTCGTCGCTTTTGCTATTTTGTGGAAACGTAACTTCTGTCTTTCTGAACAGTGTCAATTTAAATACGAGTGCAACCTGCGATACCTTGCAGTTAACCAAAGGATGTTTTTCTCTGTACTTACCGTTCCTGTTCTCCTAGTCTGAAATCAAACTGACTGGAAGGATTCTGGTGATGGGGTGGCGTTTCTGACATTGCAAGATCCAGTTGACTAAGATTGTCTACTGGGAATTTGGCGGGATGGTGGCTGAGTTTATAATTCACTTCTCAAGAGGCAGTGTTCTCGATGAACGAACAACTTCTCAGATAGTGGAAAATTGAAATGTGTTTTGAGGGATGTTGTCCACACTTTATAAGTGAACAATTCTACTTCGATTCTTATATCCGTCTGCTGCCTAGGTCCTAGAAATCGGCCTAACCAATTCTTGACAAGGTGTTCAAGCGCTTGTGCCAATCAAATAGTCTCTTTTCCTCGATTCTGGCAGGGCTCTCCCGCCTGCAGACTCTAAACCGCGGTTAGACGCGATTTTTGCAAATAGTGAGGTAGCAGCCAGTCAGAGCTGGTGTCCAATCAATTGAAGAACAAAGCTGTTGTAGAGTGCTTCTATTTTCCACTATGTTTGGTTTTGCCAAAAGTACTAGCGATCTCACAGTCTAGGCAACCTTTTCGAGTGTATCTCGGTCATGGCTTTGGGAGGTTACTGCCAGATATCTCAGTCGAGGAAGATGCGTCTGGTAGTGGGTCTGCAGCCGTTATATCAATCATGCCCTCAGAGACCATCTCAACAACATCGGCAGCGAAAACACGGGATATATTTTGTCGGACGTAGCTAGTTCAAAGTGGTCGAAGAATGTATGCACAGGCGGGCCTGGTAGTCTTTCCATGATGAAAAACATGACTCAGCGTTTGGCAAAATCGATCACAGCCGCTTTCTGCGACAACCCTGGCGGCCCTGTTCCACAAGAGTTCAGGCTGCATCCAAAACGACATCCCAAAATGAGCTCAGGACACGCCTCTGCTTCATCCTCACCCACACGCAACTTGGTTGAGAGTAGCGCTTCTTCGGTTTCTCGTCGCCTGGAGATAAACGTTGTTCGCTCAACGAGCTTTCGAGATGAATGTCTCAAAAACAGTTCCTTGATTACGAAGCTGATACATACACATAGCCATACCGTGGCCCGTTGACGCCATAGTCTAAGTCAGTTGTTCAAGCCCATCTTCTCCGTTGCCCCTCATCATCACGAACCCGTTGTGTGTCGCCTACCGAGAAGCGCGACGATACTGGGTGCCAATTGTGGCGAGCACGGAGCGCCTGTTGACCAATCCCATCGGCCTCATTTAGTCCCCCAACTTTTTGCAAGCCAAGGGCCAAGGTTCAATACGGAGCCGAGATGGAGGTGTGCCGTGAGATGTGAAATAGGTGGCTTTCGGCAAACTGTTCAACCTCGTGCTGCCACGTCCGTATTATGTCTCGTAGATGATCCCCTCGTTTGGCCCGGCCATGTCTCTAGTTTGTTACAGCACGATACCATATTAAGTATTGGAGTGTCGAGCTTGGTTTCATCTAGGAGCTGGGGTCAAAGAGTCTTCGCCGCTGGAACCTCACTGAACTACGAGACACAAGAGTTGGTGTCCTAAGCCGTCAACGCTATTGACGGTGGCACGCATCGTAGAAACCCTCGTTCTTAGAGACAACGTACTGAAGTCAATGATGAGGACAACCTTGAAGGAAAAGACCCAGCACGCCATCTCAACCCAACATCACGGGCTATCCCGTATTTTATTAACAGAATCTACTCCTTCTCGGATTCTACCCTCTGTCACTCCATCTGCCACTTGGCAGACCGTCCTGCTGACGCCTCTAGCCAGTGTCAGGAATACGACATCGCGAACTGTGCAATTTAATTATCCTTCAGGCCTACGTCAAGAAGATCGCGACGCGCCTTGCGCGCTGGACTGACTACCAGCCCGAGTATTGTGATGGTGTTGAGTCAGGCTTTTACGGCAGGACGCTGTCTGAGAAAAAGAATTGCGGGGGATGACGGACCCTGTCCTCTTCTTCGGTTCCGTCGTCTCCACGCGCCACGTCATAAACGATGGTCCGACGGGCGACAGATACAGCCATGAGGTCAAATATGTTCCGAGTTTTGAGATAATGGTCCGAAGATAACCAGCCTCCACAGTGTCCGGGAGTTCAGAAACTGGTATACTGCATAGGCACTCGAGAAGCTTTGGAATCGGGTGGTTTTGTGGGTATCGAACCACGGACAAGCTCCAAAAGAATCGCAATGTAATTGGCTCTACCCCGCCCTTGGCGAAAATGGGGCCATACAGTACCCGATGGGATAGTCAAAGGCAGATCCGCCACAATTTGATCACCATGGATCAGTCATGGTTGCCGAAAACGTCTTTCAATCCCTGACAGACGTGACCGAGAGTCTCGAAGCCAGTACTGTAATCTCCGTTCAGTATAAGTACTGAGGCTCCGATATCGAACATGGTCCCAGAGAAGTTGTAAGTACCGAATAACCCGTACACGTAGGCCATTGTTGGTAAACCATCTTGAATAATCAACCAGGTGTCTGGACTCAGAAAGGTGACATTGCAAGAACAAGGTCAGTTTCAGGCCGCAATCAGGAGAGCGCAAATCAAGGTGAAAAAAACCTATCCCACCGAGTGCGGCTTACATTAGGGAGTCAACAACTGCTAAATATGTAATTACCTGTATTTCTGCCGAATAACAAGTTATTCGTTAGACTGCATGTAATTACCTTGTCGCTGGTTCGTGACATAGGAAGGGCCAGGGAGAAGCTTCCGTTTTATAGTTGTCGAGCACAGTTACTAAATGTTTATGAAATCTTCTAGCATTTTGCCCCTTTCAAAGAGGACGGGAAACTAGGAACAAGAAGCCTGAAGTGAAACCGCTCCTTAAACCATAACTAGGTCAATAGTTATTGGCACCGGAAGAACTTTCCGGACGTCGGAGCCAAATACCTGCTGGGCGGCCCGCTTGGCAGTCGAGCCTCGGGACGGCCGGCGCCGGAGAAAGTTAATAGTCTCTGTGTCTTTGCATGATCCTTCCAACTGAACTGGGTAACCTGATGGAAAAAGAAATAGACTAGTATAAAAGACAGTACATAAACGTTTATAAAAACACATGCCTGCCTCTCCTCTGTTGGAAGGCTATGAATCCTTGAGCTTTGAGAACATATAAAGCAGCCGGACTTATTTCGAGGGTATGACACACCGCGATTTAGTAACTCAGTGCTTCCGATTTATGAGACATGGTCGGCTGCAAGTCAGCTGTTACATGCTGGTCATTGGTCTCAACGAAGAGGGTTCTCCTACTAGGTGATCCTAGTTTTATTGATCACATACTGTTGGTATCACAGGGATACCCGTATACGGGGTTCTGCAACTGGGCGCGGTTGCGGGCAAAAGTCACGGTATTCTGGGTGACTGTGTGTTCTGCTTGTCCAACTATCTAAGGGGTTGTTGGCGGTGATGTGTATTTCACCATCAAATCGCGGGTGAATCCCGCGATCTGATTGGCTAAGGATATCCGGTGTTATGCCTTGCGCGTAGCCAGCAGCCCTGTATCCGACGGCTAATCCGACACATACAATGTAGTCTTTTGGTTATCTTCGACTTGGTCTAATCTTTCCAGCCTCATGTCCTTTGTTTTATCCTTTTTAGCATATTGATTGATATACGAGCCCAGGCAAGGAGTCAATGGCGAGATTAACGGATCGAAGTTGAGGTAAGCTACAGAGTAGATATTGTCGCTCAAACCCATGAAAAGATGTTCAGTTGACTGGTACAAGCTTGTCTAAAGAAGTTGCAGTAAAAGGCGAACTAGTTATTGCCACCTCTTGCTGTTAAGGTTTTCTGCCGATTTTCCAACTTGACAGTCTTCCGCCTCTCTAACTCTGCATCGCATCCCCCGATATCTCCTGAAAGTCCATCAAGACAATACTATATCACCAGTATCTCCCTTCATCTCAGCCGATCAATCTTTCCTGAAAGGACCAGAGACAGACAAGATCATCCACCGATCAGCTTTGTCCAAATGGTCCCATACTTTTTTGCACTTCGTTTTCAGATGACGTTTGCAATTATCACTTCTGCTAATAAACCCCTCGCATATGTTACAACGCAAGTTGTATCTGCCAAGCTTGAGCCAATAGTTTTTCGATTCTACCAGGTTCAATATTTCGTCACTATAGGCTTATCAGCATAACATTCACGTCTCGGAGACGGAGTGTTAAGACAGACTGAGAATGTTCAGCATCACCGTAGACCTCAAGGTTGACCGTGGTAAAGTACGTATCGACTGGCGCACCTTGGTCATGGACAAATCCAGTCGCACCCAAATCATAAGCTGTAGTAGAATCGGCTTCGCCAAGGGGCTCTTTTAGATATGACCCAGTGTCTTGGAGAGGTTCCGAACTCTCTGGCTGCATTAGACCGCCGGTGCTGTCCCATTTGCCGGCCTGGATCCCTGAAGGATTGATGGTTTGCTGATCGAGGATGTTGATTCTGCCCAAACCTGCATCCACCGAGGCCGAACCGGCTTCTAGAAGAAAGCCGCTCGAGTTATTGTAATCTAAATCGCCTGTGCCGCTAAGTCTTGCATATCTATGGTTAGTGATTTAAGAACGCTCCCGTTAGGAACAAAGCCCTTCTCGCTGGGGATCGCGTCGACCTTAGGCGGGAAGCCGCCGAGCAAGGAGGAGACCATCGCCTTTCTTAAGACGAGAGCTGCGTGTGGCCTATTCCACGTCGAGTAGAAAAGGCCACGGACCTACCTGACTGCCCCTATTGTTTTTTGCTCTTACTGCATGATGCAATGCGCCTTCCTTCTCAGCTCATTCGTACCCTGTACGACAGTCGCACACGACTGGACGCGATCAGTGGTGTTTATCGTTTCGTGGACGGCAAGACGTCAGGGGCAGTTGGCTCGAGTCTTACAGCGCTTGGGAATGCTCGGCCGTCTCCTTTGACATTTATCTGTCGATAGAAGGTAGCGCATATTGAAGTTTTCGTTCTCTTGTCTTGTAACTCCACCTTCCCTTGGAGCCCGACAAGGCGAGGTATACAACTCACGGAGGAACATGACCGGCCACATCATTCGCCGACCATGGCACGCCGAAAGGTCTGTCGCTATTGTGTGGAGAATCGGAAAGAATAGGGTCCTCTTGCTCGCTGGTAACGTTTCGGCCAGCGTGCGATTGCGGGGAATTTGTGTCAGACATTGCGTTTTCGATGGAGTGGGTCGCCGAAGGCTTGCGAAGGCGATTGCAGAACAGTTCGTTAATATCTACTGTATCAAGCAGAAGAAAAGACTTGCAATTTTAAAGAGTTGTAGCTGCAGAGCTGTAGCCAAAAGCGTGATAGGAGCGAGGTAGAAAGGCAGTGGCAGCCAAATGGGAACCTTGCGGGTGGGCAAGCGTTTCATTCAATAGAGCGGGCGCTGCTGCCCAAGGACGCGTCTAAGCAGTAGGAAGACGCGGTCGGCCGTTGCCAGGAACACGCGTGATCACGTGACTGATCGCTGGAGGAGGCATGAAGGAGGAGGAGAAGGAGGAGGAGGAGGGGTCTGCGGAGACGCCGACTGGGTTCTTTCAACGCGCCAAAACGACCTGATAATCCCCCGTGTCCTTCCAACCTGATCCGCGTCTAACAATTGGTGCACCGTTCGTCTTTCGCGCTCATTACTACTGGTCAGGTCATTCCATCGGTGCGTAACCAACATCCGGCGATACAGCTCGACGCACACCCGACACTACTCGTCCTTGCGCGTACGCAGCTATCGCCGACCATCTGCTCTTCTTCGACGTGTCCCTGCGATGATCCATTGGGTCTCGTAACATCCCCATATGGACGCCTGACCCATGCTGCAGGCCTTCCTGTCCACATACGCGCCGCGCATTTGCAGCTAGTGACAAGCACTCTCCCCACCAGCCTGGGCCAGTACCCCTATCGGTTCACTTTCTCGAGCGACGAAACGCGGAACGACCATCATTAACAAGCCTTTAAAGCCAAGAAAATTGTTTGAAGTAAATAAGAAGTTCGATGATTAGTTCTGCAGACAAATTAATTGAACAACATGGCGAATCGATTAGTACAACGACTCAAATCAAACGAAGCCCATGAGTATTCTTTTGAAATCTGTCAGTACCGCAAGTACTCCTGTAACTGACAGTAATCAGTAACGCTACCTACTTTCTTTGACTCCGTGGTAGCTCCGCCAAGGCCTGTGGTGGCGAATTCAACGATCACTGTGTAGTTCCAATATTGTAACTTTTTGCCCGAACAAACAAGGCTTTGGAGTCCTTAGCTACTACCTCGAGAACTGAGAAACGAAAAGGTAACAAGGCATACTCCCACGTTCGCCCCTACACTATAGTACTTTCTACAATAAACTGTACGCTTTAGGAAAGGAGGGACTAGTACGTGATTGTCACTTTTGGGCATATTTGCCCATTGACACCTAGAAAGTACTCAAGGTTATCCCATCGGCTGCCGTAAGGCCCCATTTTCGCCAAGCCCCAAAATACCCATTTTTACTCCAAAAACGCCGATATGGAAGCATTTAACTGGGTAAAAATAACTACGTATTCTCAGGCAATACATGTAATTGGCTCTACCCCGCCCTTGGCGGAAGTGGGGTCCAGTGGCAGTCGATGGGATAAGCCCAGTAATTTCTCTGATTTCGTGAGCGCCATGAACTGCTCCAGTATGCCAAAGTCTCAAGTATTGCTCCCCAGCGGCCACAATCTTTCATGTGTTCTTATGTAGGTGGGCATGAAAACGCTCCAAGTCGGCTTTTGTGTGTGACAGGTTCGTTCCTACGTCTGCTTGGCCAATGGCTAGAAAACAGAGCAGTCCTACGAAAGGACCACTGATTCTCTGTAACTTGCGGCCAAACTGGAGTTGATTACGAAGCCTATCCCGATTGTGATCAGTGAATTCGCATTGTTTGTGGTCCAGGATCTTGTCCAATTTGGCAGGCAGAGTCCACTCTCTGCCTGCCCGATTCTTCGTTGGTACGGTCGAGTAGCTGAGCCATTTGCAAAGGCGCCTAGTATTAGTGCCACGTGTTTGCGCGACCAGCTTCGCGCTCGCATTTGTCCGCAAATTGACTGATCAGTGACAGAGATCCGTAGGCACTGTGGCGCGCATGGCATGATAGCTCTTGAACTTGTGGTGGATCAATAGGCGATTGTTGGACCTCACTGCCTCGACGAAGGGTCAATGGACAACACTATTGACACCACCGCGGGCAAGCCACAAGCCGCCACACGAAGTACAACGAGCGTGCCTAAACAAACAACATCAACACAACTGCTTCTTGATAAAGTACGCAGTTTTGCGGTTGTCCCCTTTCGCAGGTTAAGACGACAGTTACGTGTTTGCTGCCGCCGCGCATGCCCTTCGTGCCAATAATGCTAAGTTCTCCAATGCGCATTGAATCAGGGTAGTGACCATATCCAGCAGCCAATGAATGTTTGCCATCGAAGGGTTGAATGGAACCAAGGGACGGGCCAAGGATTGGGCCAGAGTATGACAGGCACGTGGATGCGTAGGTATTGTCTGTATTTGGTTCTGCTATATATAAAGGCGGTGATGTCTCACTTCATCTCTTGGACGCGTCTGTCTTAGCCGGTGTGTCGACCCCAAAGTGTCTATAGGTCCCTGCCGTTTTCCGAGATTGTCATCGGTTTGATGCCCCTTTGACCCTAATCATGTCTCAGATTATGTAAGTATGATAGAGTGTATTACGACCTCTTCACCTCGTTACCAGAGATTATCCAGTCTAAGGAAGGCAGCCTGCTTTGACTTATAGCCACACAACTCATGATACATCTGTCTTGCTAATGGCGACGTATTCGTCAAGAACCCAAAGATGAGGTCAACACGCCGACGCAGTCCGCGTTGCAACAAGAGATCCCGCAGTCTAACCACGATTGATCCCGCAGTCTAACCACGATTAGACCATGGCTATGGGTGTATGCATCCCAGACGACGAGCTATCCAAGAATCGCGTAGGTCGTCAGGAAGGCCTACACAGGCTTTCATTGGAACTTGACATTGGAGCTCGGCTGGACGCATCATCCGTGGACTTCATAAGGGATACAGGAGTATGGGGATCGCTCTGTACATATGCCCATACTGCGACCAAAGGTAACTATCACCAAAGGAAGCAAAGACGCCAAATCTCATCCCTTGGGGCGTCACTGCAAACCGCTCATCCTTAGTTCCTTAGAGTCCCCACATAACCCACCAAGACAGCCTACATAACACTGCCAGTAGTGCCTATATATCCACCCATCCTCAACTATCGTCGGTCAAGTTGATAAGAGCGTACGTTAGCAATACCGAAGATGAACCCCTCGACCCAACCATGTCAACTAGCTCGCAAGCAAAATAGACCACAAAGCTCATGCCCATGCTTCACACAAAGTCCTCGTTTTGAAGCGACCTGTGATCGAGGATTCGTCCCAGATGCGTCTTGTCGATGGTCGCACAATTTTTCCTTACTTGTGTCATGAAGACTTTCATGAACAGTATCCGGCTTTCTTGTCCAACACCCCTTTTCATGTTAATGGCCTGGTCCGAGTTATCAGACTCATCGTCTTTCGGTTCGTGACTGAGGCCGAGGAAAGCGAGGATGTCGGCATACTCCTCTAATGATCTGACGTAGAGCTGGCCGGAGAACAAGTTCAATTCAGTGACAAGTCTGCGAGGTAAAGAGCGGACCACTGGTCGATATGGAATTGTATAGAGATCCAAGGAATCAAGCGCTCGGAAGCCCATGTTCGGCCGCGGAGCATATAGATGTAGGGAGATGTAACTGCCCTTCAGTATGTCAGGGAGAAGTTCGTACGCTTCATAAGGACTGATGATGATTGCAACATCGATGACGCCGTCGCCAGAGGCGCTTGTCAAGATCCACTGCACAGACCTTTGGAAGAGATCAGATATGTAACTCTTGCGGAACGGGATGATGGTCCGAGCGAAATCTGCTGTCACCAACAAATCCCGAGGAAATCTCCCCACATCGCAGTGTTGTGCAGCGCTAGTGTCTCGTAGGGAAACAAAGGCAGGCATGTAAGCTTCTGACCCGGTTGTGAGCATGCCTTGTGAGACAAAGCGTCGAATATCGGGATGAACGGAGTGCACTGCGGGATTCGCAGGTGGCGGCTTCTGGACCTCCCTTTCTTGCTCCACTTCCGGAGATAGCTCACGCTCTTGCTCCTCTCGGAACGTGACTGAGTCTGGATTGGGGCCTCCGAACTCAAGAAGTCTCTCGGTGATGGCATCGACGCCCAGCTCAGACGCAGCGGTAGGACTTCCGATGACGGGCTGCTGGATGGGCCTGTACATAGTCTCGAGAGTTCGGGCCTCATCCTCGAGGAAGTTTTCGGCTTGCTGGCTGTCAAGTCGGGTAAGTCCACCGTCCCTGGCTTTTTCCCACAGCATCTCGTGGCGCATGCGTCGTCGTCCCTGGTTTGCCCATAGCCAGATGCCCCGTCGGAGGTCCAGTAACGTCTCTGATATGGTCCACTCAAGGATATCGGCAACAGAAATTGTTGCATTGTGGGTGGTAAGCCATGGATTGATTTTCTGCTGAATCTCTTCGGGGACGCAAAAGATCACGGACTGGCCCCTCCCCAGCTTCCGCATTCTCATACAAGCTAGAGCAGGCATGTCAGCTCTTGTGTTATCGTAGGGCTTTCGTAGACTTCACCGACATACCTTGAACCAGTCTGTCTTTGGTCAAGTTCGCTCCGAGGGTGACAGCCGCGCGGTATTGATCGGGGAGTTTCAGGTCTGTTCCTCTGGTGTGGGCCTCGTCAAGAAACACCAGACAGACATCGGTTTGGCTTGCGTACGGAGATGTCTGGAACGTTTCCACGCGGCCTTGCCTATCTAGTACACATGTCTGGTCGTTTCCGTCGAAAAAGATGACAGCTTGGGCATCCTGGTAATCATCCGTGATATCCAGCCACCGCTTTGCAACCTCAACGTTGTCAAGCTCAAGAACTTGTGCGCCTACATCCAAAATAACCCGGACAGGTGGTTTCAATCGAGTCACCATCTCCAGCAAAGCCTCTGCATCAGATCTTTGAGCTGCGTTGCGCTTCGGCATTAACGCCACGGAGTTCTCGTGCTGGAGAAGGTACTCCATGACAAGGGCATTGGTGTGCTGCTGTTCGCGATCGTCCAGTTGCGAGACTGTAAGTGGCAGAAAAGCCCGCGAGTCATTGGTTCCGCTGAAGCCCGTGGTTGGATGGCGCCTTTCCTCTCCAATATCCCATCCCGATGCTGACAGCTTGTGTGGAAACGTTTTCAACTCTTTAGGGAACACGATATGGTTGATAAAATAATCGATCACCCCTTTGGCATATTTCAGGCATGGGAACACCTGCTCGATGCATTGCTGACGATCTTCCAAATTGACACCGGATAACTGGCGAAATGCAGGTGGCAAAAGATTGCTGTCGGCTACCCAAACACTATACTCCATGTCTGCCTGGTCGGATCGGACGAGGTGATGGAAACTCAGAAACATGTCGCTATCCGTCAGGCCTCCGTAATAATAGCTAAGTGACGTGAGAGTAATGGTCACGTCTGTATGACTGAACTCGGACCTAGCAGTGGGGTTATCTTTTGCTCGATATGGTACTGCAAGACGAGTGGCCGGGTTCCTCGTCGGATCTAAACCGAAATCGACTCTCCATCGCTTTTGGCAGAACGAAAATGCGAGGACTTGCAGAGCGATGAGTCCTCGCAAAAGAAACAACGTGTTCTTGGTCGATGCGGACCATAGTGTGGATCCCTCAACTGACTCGATCTCCTTGGGGGTGAGGTTGGGCTTGGAAATGTACGTATACACGGCGTCCTGAATCCTTCTTGGCTGGTTTGCCATAGGTAGTCCCGTGGTCCCATCGATGCTAAGGTAATGGGCAGCGAGACCAAGTAGACTTTCTTTCGCATCGTCCGTCAGGATTCGTAATCGAGGAAAACATCCATGATCCCCACGCGAGATCTCGATCGAATCGGACCACTCCTCTGGAACCTCAGGAAGAACCTGCCGGATAACCTTTAGGACATGGTGAACACACTCCCATCGAAACGGGCTATATTCGACCGACTGCTGAGTGCCGATGGTGTAAACCAGCTCGAACTTCACACTGAAGTTTTCGTCGCTTTCATCGACAATATCACGAGATGAACGGTCGAAGAAGTCTTTTGTCCGGAGCAGAGAGCGGCTTATATCCATCCTGCCGGAAATAGCACTTTCAATTCCCATTAACTGGAAGGATAGAATGTGCTCCGGCTGAACTAGCAAAACGCCCCCAGACTCCATGCAATCGCGACACAGGGATCCCAGTGCCTCTGCTTCTTCGAGACCTATTTTGAGGGCACGAGAAAAAGGTAAGTGGAAGACGCGTCTGTTCAAGATTCCGCCAAGCTTTGATTCGAGCATCTGAAGCATCTGCTTCGACTGCGGCTTGGCGACAACAATACGGACGAGTCGAGACCCGTTGGCGAGAGCAGCAGCGACAATGGGGACAATAACCGAGGACTTTCCTTCACCCATGTTCAATTGCATGACGGCATTCTTAGCAGAGGGTGGGTCTCGCATTCTTTCTGCGATATTTTCTTGAACTCGCCGGACCATGATGCCGCTCTCAACCTCCAGTAGCAAAGTGTCTGGGTAATCTAGGGGATTCCAGTTGGTGTGACCCGGGTTACGGAGTTCGCTATTCAATGTAGCAGGGTCGTCCCAACAGGCCAGCATCCGCTCTGCTCGTTGAAGCTGAGTTATAGCAGTGGCATACTCAGCAATACATTTTTTCCACTCTTCCGGCGTACTGTGTATATGGTCCTTATTGAGGCGCTGCAGAATCAAGGTCGGTGAGAGTCGAGGTCTCGAATAGAAGTCGAACCGTTTGGCTTGGAAACCCCCGAATCCAGCTTCAGCTCCCAGGATCGCCTTGGTTATGACACCGTAGTGACGGTCTACACGTCGTTGGCACCCCTGAAGGTGGAGTACAAGATCCTCTCTCATGTCTATTCCGGAAATTTGACTGTGATCGCTCACAGCGTCCGCACGTTGCAGTGCTTTCAGACTTGCATGCAGATCGTTGACATACCGTTTCTCGTAAACGTGATTCGTTCTTTTTTCGAGCTTTTGAAGCACCTTATGAAGGCGATATTCCCTCTCCTGAAACCTGGGCTGAGTTGCCATGCCCAGCGTCTGGGTCTCGACTGTGGGGGACAGTGGCGCTGTGAGACTGCTGAACTTGTCATCGTCGCTTACGAAACAAGGCCTCACTGGTAAGGTCCACTCTGACGTTGTCAACAACTGAGGACTTGAATTTGAAGGCAGTACCACAGAAGGAAGTTTTTTCGTAATTGCCTGGAGATACTCCTTGAACCTGAGGTTATCGTGCCATCTTTCAAAGTGATCCTTGACTCTCGGCATCACTTGACCGACATTCATATACCTGCACCAAACCTTTTGATCGTTGTGACTGAACGGGATCTGCGGATCTTTGCATGGCCATTGAGATGTGAGACAATCAACGAGACTTGAAATCGCTTGATTCTGTTTCTGATGGAACGTGTTCACACATCGCTGCTTGAACGCTTTACTGCTCTCGTATGGATTTTGATGTAAGTTGGATTCGGGACAGTGGTCAAACGGCCGCAAGCATGTCCCTAGAAGAACTCGGAGGTCGTTCTTGTTTACACTAGTGCCGAAAGCAAGTTTGAAGTGCGCGGCTTGAGGAGCACACAACCCAATCAGCTCTGATGTCGTTCGAAAAGATGCCATTGTTTGGATGACTGTCATGTCAGCGTCACTCGCGAAGGCAAGCGTCGCTAACCAGATCATCAGATCAAACTTTCCAACAGTGGTGAGAAGATTTTTGTGCAAAGCAACCCAGTTTTGGGCAATGAAGTGGGAGGACTCTAGAAGTAAACCAGCGTCATACGCTATTTTGGTCAATGAAACCGTATTCTCACAACCATAGATCACTGGGGCTCGTTTTAGATAGTTCCAGAGATGGGAATCGATGTCGATAGGGAGGGACTGAGCCAAGATAGGTTGGCCGATGAAGATGACCTGGGATATCGAATACGCTCTCGAACTCAACAGAGATATGTCTCGATCTCTGGATGTGTAAACTTGATCGTGCGCAGTGGAATGGCGCTCTGCCCCGAATTTTGAGACTCGAAAAGTTGATGACCTAACGTCGTCTCGCTGGAGCAAATGCAGAGCGGTGTGATCCAGTGTCGGAGGCTGGAAGTAAGATTGCGGGTGGAAGAACTGCGACCTCGCTGAGTCGTCGAAGATTTGGCGTACGTAATCGAGAAAAAAACCATGTTGAGACAAAAAACTGAGGTTCGGTAGCCAATCAACAGTCTGCATGACGCGTTCGTGAGCCGGGTAGTAGCTCCTTCCGGGTGTGAGTTTTGCCAGATGAACGAGTGTTTGAACATTCTCTTTAGTCAATACATCGAATGATTGAACGGAAGCCGATTTGAGAATGGAAAGAGCCTCCTCAGTACCCGTTTTGCCAGACAGCGGATCCGGTAAGCAGAACGATGTCAGAGCATGAAGATAGCAAAGAAAAAGGGTGCTCTGCCGATCCCCATTGCTAGCAAGTTTCCCCAGCTTCTCATTCACATCGTAAGCCTGAACCCTCTGGTCAAAGGCTTTGTTGACTGTCACTTTGATATGATCTTTTGTGGCAACGTACGTTACCAATCCCTCGGGGACCAAGACTTTACGCACAGCAGGAAGCGCAGGGTGCTTTGGGTTGTCGACTTTCAAGATCAACTTGTCTTGCAGCCCCGTCAAAGTGCTAATTGACTGGCAAGGGTCGACTGCCATGCCGCGGTACTGCCTTGATATCACTGATGTATCCCCTGGCCTCAAGCTGAATTCGAGCCTGGGACGGTGAAGGTCAATGTAGATCAGCGGATTGGAGCTGCGGTACATGATGTGTATCCAAAACCGCTCCTCGAGCGGCGCGAGGATTTCTGCGAGGATCGTCGCCGACTCGCTGTTGATGTTGATGAGGGTGTATTGGTCTTGAGAGAGCGACCAATTACCAGAAGTTTGTGACATTCGGAGCTTCCAGATAGGTGTCGTATACTTCCATGGGGTGCGAGCATCATAGAAGTCTACACAATTCTCGTTATGATTGTACCAGTGTACATAATTATGAACGAATGCATTTGGAATCTTTCCCCGTAGGTAGTGAGATGGTACCAAATCTAACTTCACGTCGTCCTTCACGGCGTGCACCAACAAGTCGGGCTCCTCAGCCTCGCCGCCGCTGGCGAGACACAAATGTACTTCGTGGTCCGCGTAGTCCGTCTTGGATGAGAATTGCATTCCCGGGATAGGACTGAGCATGATCTCAAGGGACAACCGGCCAAACAGTCGTTGATACGTACGATGACCCAAGTAGTCACTTGGAAGGTGATCCAAAGGCACGCCGCTGACAAGAAGCTCCCCAGTCACAAGACTGAAATGGATGGAAAGTGGTGTGCTCGTTCCAGTGGAACTAGTGAGCCAGTGGTCACGGGTCTCTGAGAGGACTCTCCAACAGCCACTTGGTTTGTACGCTGTCCATGATGCTTTGATTGCATCATCGAGGGCGGTACAATTTTGCTTGGTTATTATCGCTGCCAAGAATCGATAGCAGTGGTAAGATACTTTCTGCCATCGGGAGTACAGAAATTGAACTGGCATCTCGAGGGTGCTCAGCAGCGATTGGGAGTATTCCTGTATCCCAATCGAGCACTGCAGGAAGACGGATGCGTCTGCGTCAACTGAGAGGATGGATCGCTGCAAATCTGGGTTCGTGTTAAACGTATCTGAACATATCAAAAGAACTTCAATCGCCCGGCGTTGCAACACAATCTTTTCTTCGTCATCGAGGGTGCTTCGAGCTTTTTTTCTAATAAGCTTCGCCCAAGCGAGTGTTATCCTTCTCGCATCACTCAAGTACTTCAAGCACTGTTGCTCTATGTCTGAAGATTGAGTGAGAGAGAGCAATCGACAGGTCAGAGATATGAAAGTGGAGAGAGCTGTCGAAGACTGCCAGTTCTCTTCGAACCGACAGGTAGTATCGCGGATGCCTTCGAGCAGCCTGTATGCAAAATAGGTATCTTCACAGATGCTGTGGGCGCCTCTCGCCACCGAGTCACTCGCCGGTCCCGTTTGGTAAATGCATTGAAGCACGATCAATCCCACATCACGCTTCTTGAAGTCTATTGTTGGCGAAAAGAGCTGGATGAGGATGTTCTGCCACTGGATTCTGTACCCGAGTGGGATTTGCGCCAATGCCTTGTACTCGTCTAGCGCCATACCATCCGGGCACGCGTTCTGGGTGGCTATTACCGTATTCGGCGATGGCCCATTCGGGTTCGACGCTGGCCGGAAAAGGAATCTCTGCAAAGCAATTGACGACTCGGAAAGCTTGTATGTGCACTGCTCGGGAATCGCATCTGAAACTTCGAAAGAGTTCATAAAGCAACATCTTCTGTCATCGTAGTATGCAAAGCGAAGTCCGTTGTTTAGACAAACTTGACTTTCGATGGCGGTTGCTACGAGAACAGGGTTTCGATGCGTTACCTCGTTGGGCTTGGTACCCGACAGCAGGCCGATGTGTTGTGGTGTAACGTTGCTGTAGAAGAAGTTCGATAGTCCGCCGTAGTCTCTCAGAGCGTAATATGATTGAGGTCGGTTCTGTGTGGCGTGTTTGAGTTTGAGGACGTCAAGGAGGAGAAACGTGCTAGCCTCCCGCCAGTGCCCAAAAGTTTTCGGAAGATCAAGTTCGAACACGACCGACTTGGCCTCAAGCTCTCTCATCGGCAAAGGCCATTCGTGAACGTAAATCTGGAGTTTCTTGGCCTGACTTTGGTAGGAACAGCGCGTGCATCCCCGCTTATGAGTCGAGATGTAGTTGCCTTCCTCATAATCAAAGACTCGATCGTACTGACACTGGCTGTTGTGAAACTTGTACATAAGCTGATCGTGTTTCGCCTTTAAGTCCGCAAACTCATGACGCTTGTCCTTCCGATCCGAAGTAGCCTTTTCTTGTATCTTATCGAGAAGGACTTGATGACTTGGCGACTGGTTGAAAAAACGCACAGCGAAAGAACTGGAGGTTCCAAATGACGTGTAAATGTTGGAAGCCGGCAGACATGACAAGGCGTTGCGGGAACGATGAATGACATACGTCTCTGCCTTCAGCAGACGCCGCATTTGTTTTTCAGAAGGCAATAAAAGGTTCTGGAATAAACCCAGAGGGATTCCGGGGTCATAGTCATGCAAAAGTGGGTGCGTATGGATAGCGGCTGTGTCGCAAGCGATCCATAGTTCCAGCAGGGTTAACAACATGACGGATGTTGATTCGGGGTTCCCGTCATACATGCAACTAGAAACACGGTGGTAGCTCTCAATGATGTGTCGAAGTCGGGCACAGATATCCGTCCGGTTTTCTCTCAGTTGCAACTCCAACCAAGTCTGGAGATTGGTTTCGACCCAGGACTCAAAAGATACGAGATTGAGCGGCAAATGCTGTCTGTCGCTCGATTCGACAAGCTGCGGCAATGTGTCGCAACGATACTGAACCAGTGTCCAGGATGGATTGAATTCGCTGCTGTCAGACCTATCCCTTCGCTGGTTGAGAGAAGCAAGGAACGAGTCCAACTCGGAGAGCTGCATGGCTGTATCTTCCACGAAGTTCAAAGACGCCAAGCGTGAAAGCTTGGGGCTCAAGTCGGTCGAATCATGCTTCTGAATAGATGTCCATCTGTCATGAAGAAGCTTGTTCGCATGGCACATTTGCTCGCGTACATGTGCCACGGCAGCGTTTTCAACGTCAGAACCGAGTTTGAGGAGTCTCCTAGAAAGTTTCGCCGTCATCGAGTAGATGATATCTGATTGCAGACCGAAATCGATGCATTGCTGAAGAAGCTCGGCCATTAGGAAAACCATAAAAGTCTTGTAAAGGTCGGCACCCGGACCAAGCTTCCGACACCATCGATTGAAAGTCAATTGAAGAGACACTCGGATAAGCATCCAGGTTGGTGATCTTCGCCAGGGGAACCGGGACTTTTTCCAAAGCACTTCTTCCCTGGTGTTCTTCCAGATCCTAGTGCCTTCCAGAGGTTGTCCTACAACCTCCAAAAAAGCATTCAGGAGCTCGGTGACCATCTTTGGATGAGTGGTATCCCGGTGTTCGTCATGCAGCTGTCCTGCTTTCTTCGCCTTAGGTTGAGTATCAGGCGCTGGCTGAGCACTCATCCTCGCCAGGGTCGTGGCCAGTGTTTTACAGAAGCCGAGCTCATGGGCTATATCAAGACTGATGCTACTAGCTTTTCCAGGGAAACTCCTGCGCAGTCGCCCTTTGGTACTGATGACAGAGTTATTGGTAGGTGATAGCTCGAAAGATTCGATATGGAGTGCGTTGTCCGCCTTGCTGATCAAAACACCAGCGTTTTGCTCTCTGATATGCAGAGGGATTGTGTCCCCTGTGTTGTTTAGTTATACATGTTGTTATGAGCCATGCAGAGACTTACCGGCTGTTTCCAATTGATATAGCATCCTAATGAGACCATCTTCGTCCACGGTAACGATGTCACCCAAAATCTTGTGGACATGAACCATTGTTTGCATGACAGAAGTTGCCGATTTTGCAGGCTCCGACGGCTCGCAACCAATGCTGCCGAACTTTAAAGCAACTTTATAGATGAATTGTATTAAAGCCATCTCTCTCTCGGGGCTGAGATCTTCAGCTTGAGGGAGACGAGGAGTGAGGAAAATATGATGAACAAGATAGAGGAGTGACTCCTCGGATGTCAGCATGTTATCAGAAAACATTTTTGTTATGGGTTGGTAGCCTTGGTTCGTGTTTTGTGAAAATTATAGCTGTTTATGGTAGTAAAGCGCGGACTGCGAATTCAAGAGTAGCAGAATATTGTGGACAGGATAGCTTCGAGTGATGCAGTACTGAAGTAGGGTTAGAAGTAGCAAACACAGTAGGTTGAAATGTATGGTCAAATGTACAAATATTGACACTAGCCGGCCTTGGAAAGAATGGATGGGAAACTTTGGTGTTTCTCAACAAAAACAATGCAAGGCCAAAGTTCATTTTCAAATGAGCCAAAGGAGATGATTGAGTTCAGAGCCGCGGAAACACCGTGGCGCGTTACGTTCTCAATGGAGCCGAATGTCTGCAGGAGGCCGTCGCATTTGGAGTCATCTTCAGGGTTGCTTTTGGGCGGAAACGTGCGACGATCGCCAGCCAGTCATAAATGCAGATCGAATGTGAGTTTGCGTCAACGCTTCGGAAATCAACCAGTCTAGTACTTACGCAATGCCTAACCAGTGGATGTGTAAAAGCTTCCTGTCACTGTATGCCGCAAAATCGATCTAGCACATGGCTAAGGTATCTCGTCGCTGTCGGTACAGGTAAGCAGCTAAGGCGAGCAAGTGAAGCAGGGATTTTGGTTCGCCCGTTGTCCGGCCCTGAAGAAGGTTCTTCTTCCGATAGGTCATTAGTCCACGCGCATCTAACATATCTTAAAACCCACAAGCATTTGATCCACATGTGGGCCTTCTCATGGGGGGCTCCTCGGCCCTCAAGCAAAGCCGACTCGGTGCCGTCCTGTAGCCCCAGATTCAGCTCCCCGGCATAACAGTCACTCTTTCTCGTTTCCTCATTGTCAAACTTTATTAGTTCAAACATAACGACCATAGACGGTGCCAAGCAGAATCAAACAAATTATGGTTCTATCAACCCAACACATCTTTCCCTCTCATGTAGAGCACATCCTACGCTTAGTGGGACTTTTACCACTTTTACTCGTGCAATTTTTACACTTCTTACGCTGTAAAGGCTTGTCCTCGCCAACCTCTGGAATAACTGTGACCAGAGGAGGAGTCGCAGAAGGGCTTGGGGGATGTCTTCGGTCGGATTGTGAAGAGTTCTCGTCCATAGTCATAGTGATATAATCCAAGTCATACTGCGTGTTGGTTGTTGGTGTGTCTGTCTCTGCTGATCAAAAACATCAATTTGGCATTTTGATGGAAGTCGTGCGGGTGCTTACCTTCAGGGGTAGACGAGGTTCCGTTTAAGGACGTCGCTGATTGACATGCGTGGACTTGCTTGAACGTCTCAATCACAGTCTTTATGACAGTGTGTTCAGATTGAAAGTCTCTCGATCGATAGGTAGTGTTCGCAAAGCCATCGCCTGTACGACGAGGCGAATCTTCAAACGTCTCTAAGGCCTCTGAGATTTCAAACATAGATGGCAGTTTCGATAGAAGACAGTATTCAACAGCATACAGACTAAAACTGCTTATGAATCCTTGCAGATAAGCCTGCGTTACATCGCTAGAGTCAGTGATGTGGGCTGTCACTACCACTACAGCCATAGACAAATTGAGAACGTACCTCATAAATGGCCTCTGTATAATCCAAGGCTAGTTCACAGGCTCGCCGGTGCAAGTCGGTCTCGTTGCAGGTCGTGAGTGGTTCAACATCATCTTCGATGCACATCGTCGTCAACAGCCCGCCTTTTTGTCTACGTACGGCTTTCGCTTTGGCTTCGTCTCTGGCCTTCCGCCGGGCTTCTTGAGAGCGGCAGACACGCTCGATAACATTTGGATTATAAACGAGTCGATGTGTGGAACAATAAGGGCGCATCAATTCGTCCACCTTTTTGCGGAAATCATTGATGACGACATCCAGGACCGTTTCCACAACACATGAGACTTCCTCGATCCTTCCCGCTTCTAGAACGTAGCCAAGTACGGCTTTAACACATTTTCGAACATTGCAAATGATGTCCGCGGTTGTCTTCTGCACGATCGCGTTCCAAGGGTGGCACCGCCGGATAAGTAGCTGGGAAACGAACAGACCAGAAATAGCCTCCATGACGGCAACCCTGCCAGAGATCGGGCCATAAGCAATGAATTTAGGAATTCCGATGTCGTTTTCCATTTCCAGCGAGCGCAGCTCTTTAATGGCAGCAAACATTTGCTCTTGAAGCTGAATTTGACAGTCCATTGTGTAAGTAAACAAAGCCAAACTGGCTATAAATTCGATTTCAACGGCAAACGAACTTGGAAATGGTAAGGCTTGATATTTTTGATGTTAGTGGGAATATCAAACCAGAGCTAAAGATTTTTGAATCCCTTACCCCCTAACGGATTCAGCGAAGTCTGGAATTGAATGACAGACGCGACCTTTAGTTCGGCATGTGAAGCCGGTGAGCTTATCGCACTCTGGGGGAAAGGTTAGTAGAACTTTCAAAGCCTAACCACTTTGTTGACAAAAAAAGGGCCAATTCGGCATTATCTAGATCGCTTAACGTTAAACCCTTGTCTTTAGCGAAGCGCCGGTGTTCCCGAGTCTAAACTGAGTTTCTCGGGACACTGATAAAAGGCAAAGAACAATTGGGTGTACGGACCACCTGAAGTAAGGTAATTACCAAGGGATTATGCGCAGTCTCTGATGGGACATCCTTAAGGCTGCAAATGTTTAATTGGTCTTTAGCATCTGAACCAGTTTTTCGCCGAGGTTCCAAATCAAGCGATGGATCTAAATTAAGGATCTTCGATCGCAAAGCGTAATTGTTCACCCCGCAGAGTCTACACCCGAAGTACAACAGCTTACAGAATGTGACTTAGTTACAAGTATATACTTTTCTTGGTATGCTTATCATTTTACCTAATTCGACAAGGATCGAATCTTGTTTCTGTAACTATCAATGTGTGCTTCTCACATCTGCGTTCTCACGTATCGTCGCGACCAATCTCTCGATGGTTACAAAGTTCGTTCGCAGTGACAAAAAGCAGACGGGTAGATCTTCCAGATTTGGTGACTACGGAAGGGTCTCTAGTGACAAATACACCTGAACACCCCCGGTCTTACATTTTATTCTGGTGACCGCGATCACTCAGTTTCCACAATGAATTCACGCAAGGTCTCTTACAGCCTCGCTGACTCGACAGAGTCTCGATTAGATCTCTTCCATGTGTTCTATACGCTCGAAACAGATGTACCGTCCCTCTTCTGAGGTTAGAATGGAAATTTCTTTCCCGTCATGGTATCATATTCCTCCTAATTGTCTTCATATACCTAAAAAAGCACGCATGTCTTATCGACGTTCATACAGTTCAGACTTCAGCATTCTTAACCATTCCGATCCATGTGACAACACTGAAGAGCATTTTCCATATAATCAAGATTCCTAAGGTATTCTTGGACGTCAGGAATGGTTCTGATGCTTTTTGTTGCCATTTTGATGTAAGACTCCGCAGGGTCGAGGATGTACGGCTAATGAAGAGCAGACCCGATCGCAGTGTTACCGTTACTTATCGTGCGAGATGAACCAATTCAGAAGCTGGCTTGATTTAAGTCTTTATGGTGCAGAACACAAAACTCAATCAATCACGGCGCTTGTGCCGTTCACTTGATGGATGAAATGGGCGAATAGAAGAAAAAGTGGGGTTTAAGGACCAGGAATGATCTCCACGAAGGCTAGGCTGTCTCAGGACTGGAGCGTCTTTTTTTCCTCATGCACACACAGCGACCTATTGCTGATTGAGACGGTGTACTGGCTCAAAGTTTCCCTGAAGCAACACAACAACGGTGAAGGCTCAGTACAACATTAGTGTAACCATATTTTAACAGTGGCCGTGCGTTGGCCCACCGCGGTCTCGCCCTCTGAACATATCCACTCCACAGGGAGTGACATTTAGAGAGGAATTACTTGGATACAGGCCAAAATTCCAGCATTATCTGTTGAGTTCAAGAACATATCCTATGAAGATGCACCACTCTGGGAGTTTCGTCACATCCCATTTGCCGCTAGGGGTGTTCACACCGAGATTTGAGGTTTGAAACAGAAGAAAAGTATATGTTTAGTGTTGGGGATCAGGGAAGGTTCAAGACGACGAGGGAAGTAATCAAGGTAACAGTAGAGGAAACCACTTAAGAACAAAAAAGCAACCATAAAAGTACATGTAAAGGCTATGCCTTAACCCATTTAGGCACCTTGTAGAGTGAATATATGCCTGTCTTGATCCTTTCCATTCCTATATGCCAGGCTGAAAAAAGCCTTCGCCTTCTTCAAATTGGCCACTCCTTCTGCTCATGCTCGGTACTACTGTTATCCTGTCAAATTCTGGCGGCAGAGCTTGTTTCAACGCAATGTCTTGTTCAGATCTGCCACAGAGACGCAGAAGCGATAGTTTACTTCTTATCGACGCGTTCGGAGATCTGTGTTTAGATGACGAGACGC
>LFIW01000436.1:0-18267 GCA_001625285.1 Colletotrichum incanum
ATGTACACTAATTACGTCAGCCATGGGGCGTGTAGGTTATGCAACATCACAGGGAAATTTTACATACCCCTTCCACCCTGTACATGCGCTTCTCGAATCACAGCTAACAAGCCTACAGGTTTTCGAATCCAACTTTAGCCTTAAGCAGTTCAGAGCGCGGCAACGAATGCGACTCGACCACCCCGGCGATACAATGTGGGTCTTGTGGCCTTTCTATCGGTTTCTTGCTGCATGTGACCCTCCTCTCAAGCCCTGCTTCTTGTGGGTGGGCGTTGCATTATTGTCCTTGGCCTACCGTAGTAAAGTTCTGAGTCATTGACCTGGAATGCTTTTGGTGTTAATGGAGACTCGGCACCTGATATGCTACGTAAAGAAGGGTCGTCCACTGACAAACGTTCGCGAATACCGATCCAGTCAGATTATACCTTGCAATCATGCGATGTAAACCTCGCAGCCGTGGAGTATCATGTTTCCAACCATAGGGTGTATTAACAATTGTTTGGTTAAGCCAAATTGCTTTCTCAGTCTGCGCTCACACTGGTGAAAATTTCGGGCATGTGCATCCCACCATAGGCATCAAGACTGTAACCGCCAGTGAGGGATCAACGTCTTTCGGCGCGCAGAAATACGTCATCCGGCTCTGATTTTCCCATTGCAACACAGGTTCGCGGGGGAGTGGGATGTGAAAGGACTAAAGGACCAAAGCCTAGACTTGTTGAAAAGACAGACGTCAAGTGATACAATTTAGTTTCAGTTTCAGCTGCTCATTCGGGCCACGTTTGCTCGGCGGCGTGCCGACTTGGTGCTGGGAGACTGGCCATAGTAGTGGTTTGGACAGGTTGCTCTGGAAACTCTATAACCTGTCAAGTATGACACGACCATCCCTGTTGAACTCGTTCATCTGAAGCCTCTGGAACCCAAATCAGGCGGCCAATGGAGTGGAGAATTGAGGCGGTGTCATAGTAGGACTATAAAAACAAGCTCAGCCCCTGGGGCAGTCCCAAGAAGTTGGATCAATCTATTGCTTGCGTGCAAGTCATCAATGCACTACCTTAGTCACGACGCTAACGGCCTTCAACCTCTAGCTTAAGGCCGTAGACAACCTTCCTCTTTCGACTGGTAACCTAGCAGGAGCCGAACGAACCGACTCGGCATCCCAAGTCTGGGTCGACCCTGCCCGTCCCGTCACCCCCAAAATCGGAGGGCTACTACATTACAGGGCCCAAATTTGAAAGATCACTAGGGTCATTCTGTTCATGGAATGATGACCGTGTCTTTGTTCATCATCCGAAATGGGATGTTGCGTCCACTCAAAACGCTCCTTGGACCTTCGTCCTCATTCCATCAAGTGACAACATTTCTTCAGTCTGAGCTGGGACGATACCTAGCTCATAATTCAATGCTCCAGACTCCTGGCAAAAACAAAGAGCTTTTAGCGAACCACTCAAATGCTGACGAGCCGCGCGCGTATGCAATCGAGAAAAGGGCCATCGACTTCACCTAAGCTGATAAGTTAAGCAAGGGTGACAAAATGTAGCAAAACTCGAAACATCACCGCAAAGTTAGAGAAAAGGCCAGCGGCGCATGCAACTATTGGTATGGTACTTTCTCCGCCCCCCACGCACTTATCGGTTCGGCAAGGGGTTGTCCTTAGTGCAAAATACGAAAGGCAATGAAGCCAAGTTCTGTCGCAACCAGGATCAACGAGAGCGTTTTTAGTTCTAACCTACCCTTTTTTGCAATTCAGAAAGTAAAATAGAAACGCAGATTGCTCGGCTTCGATCCATGAGTAGATGCTGCAGATGGGCTTGAAGAATAGACAGCAACGGCATTGTCGTAATAAACGCTGATATCATTATAGACCTACCTTTGGGGAAGCCGCGATGTTCAGTGGACATCAATGAAGCTATCTCCAGGACCTGGTTTTAAGTATTGTGTATGCTTCACAACTATTATGCATTCATGGTGATCCAACTTCGACTCTCTGGTTACTGATACAATAGTACTATGGGCCCCTACAAAGATCTGGAACTGGACGAGCAAAGAGTGACCAGCCATGTACCTAGCCACTTATCAAGAGAGCTGTGATGAACTGATTGAAGAGAAAAAACAAAAGAGGATAATGGCGGCTAATATTTGGTGTAAGATAAATGACTTTGGTTTGCGAGTCACTTACGCATGTTCAGATACCTCAAGCCAGCTCAGGCCAATCTATAGATAATCATATGTGCATGGAGAAGTGATACATACCAGATAGTCCTCGTTAGAGAATGATCTCAATCATTTCGAGGAGGCTCGGGTCGTTGAACAATGAGCCTATCGTCTGTTCCGTCGTCGTCAGGGGCTCTCAAACGTAGACCTGGAGGTAGAGTATCGCCGATATCGACCGCGGCGTGGCCGTATTGATGCCACCAGAGTCCACCTTCAACAGGGGCAGACACCATCTCTCTGTTGTACTCTGAAGTGTATTTGTTAGTTTGTGTGGCTGCCATGTTGCTTCCACGCAGTGAAATCTTCACGAATCGCCAGAAAATTTGAAACAAGGAACACAAATGCCGCAGAATTGGGGAAAAGCGCCAGCGCCGACTGGTCAGACGCCGCCGAGTTTAAGTTCGCTTCCATGATCGCGAGGTCGCAGTGGAAAATTGTATCTCGCCACAGCGGTACCATTCCTGGCCCTGCAACGCAAACAAAGCCGGAATGCCAGAAGTCGTAGGAATCACTTGCTTGTCACCTATGTTCAACCACTGTGACTGAATTTGACTCACCGAGACAACCTCTATCTCTAAGTGAATATCTTTGTATGGATCAAGACTTTGCAAGTTGCTGGAAGCATGGGATCAGATGAATGCGACGAAGCCTGTGTGACGTCCTGACATTATAAGATTTACTGAATCAACAAAGATTCGTCAACCTTTAACAACGCAAAAGGCCGGATGCTCTCCTAATCATATACTCAACCATATCTCGTCGGACATCTATGTTGGTTCAATGACGGATTTGGAGCAAAAGCGTTCTTTCTATGTCCGACAAGTGATGGCTCATGATTTCTTGATGCCATCCGCACTCAAATCAGTTCGCGAAATAATACGCCTTCGTGGTGCTGATATGCCAGTCATCGGAGGATTTTCAGAGCCGCCACTTTTCGCCAGACACCTCAAAGTTTGGTGCATATATTTTGGAGCTATTCTAGCTCATTGGTTGGGAGCTTTTTCGAATAGAAATAGGATTAAGCAATCTCTCCATCCTGGTAACGGGAGTAGTGAAATCATCAAAACTACCAGGCGAAAGTTTCTCAGCTAGTACGGACCGCCAAGTGACATTCTATGAAACCGGCGGCTGGGTCGGGTCCACCAGCCATCACCTGCTGCCACCAACGATTGGTAGTTTGTGACCAAACATGTCGAGCGGCATAAAACGTACCATCCAATGATGTCTCTAGTATTTTACGTCTGAAGCCCTTTGGCTGGTTAATGACCCTAAGCAATACAGGGAGCCATTATCCAATCGTGGCAGAACATCCGTGAGGCTAACAAGAGCACTCGTCTTAAGAGAGATATCACATGATTGGTTAAGGTATATCGAGGACTGTGAACTGTCCGTCAATCCGCTTCGAGACTCGTGCCCTGATACTCAAAACCACTTGTCTGGCGACTCGGTGATAGAAATACGGTGCATCTGACCTTGAATCGCCGTCGAGATGGTTTCCTGCCTATCGGCTTTCATTGCCTTGTCTTCAGTGGATACTTACAGCTGCTCGTCATTAGTCACGGAATGTCTGTGCGAAGAGTACAAATCAACTCAGCACAGCGCATTCAGCATGCTCAGAACCAACGCCCCGGGGGTTCGGAGTCCAGCTTTCAGGCGGTGAATCCATGCGGATCTTGTGTTTGCGGTGGTCTTCGGGCTTGGCGGCGTTCGGGACTGTTGGCCGTCCTTGGACAATCCGGCAGATGTGCGTCACAGCCTAAATTCCCCGCGGGTTATGGAGCTGTTGCTGGCTATTTGCGGGGGCGGGGGGAAGCGGAAGCTCCAGTAGCTCGACGCAAGCCGTTCCACCTTTCCACTTGTGCCAGGCTGGTGCCAGGATAGCTTCCCCAAAGCTATCCTAATGGGGTAAATATCGCCGGTCGGAGCCCAACAAAACCAATTGGGAACCGCTGATATGATGGAAAGCAAGACATCCCGAACGCGCCTATCGTCCGATATAAATGTCACAGCGGAACGCTCACCGAACCTTTTGGAGGGGGGCTTTTCAATTGACTGTTTATTTGCGACTGTGCCTCCTTCACTGAGCTTCTTTGGCTCAACTTGCGATCCCGTTCTCAGCAGCTTTCGCATACAAAATAACCCAACCGCAGTCACAATGGGCAAGCCAATCGTTCTCCAGCTCGGCGACGACATCAAATGGAACCATGACCTCTACAAAGACTTCACGTCCAAGTTCGAGATCCGCCGGTCATACAGCATGCCGCGCGCCGAGTTCATTCAAGCACTGAAAGACAGGAAGTTTGGCGACTTCTTCGCCATCTACCGCCCGTTCTGGAACACGGGAGGTGAGATGGGCAACTGGGACAAGGAGCTGATCTCGCTTCTGCCCTCGTCATGCAAAATCTACGCCAGCGCCGGAGCTGGTTTCGACTGGGTCGACACAGAGACCCTCGCGAGCCGGGGTGAGTCATGCCAGAACCCGACGAAGTCAATTGGCTTCTCGCGCCTCACTTCATCGGAAGCGCGTGCTTATCCAGACATCCAGGAATCATCTACTGCAACGCCGCCGCAGCCTGCACAGAGTCCGTCGCCGACGGCGCAATCTGGCTCATCCTCTCCACATTCCGCCTCTTCTCGTGGTCCGCCGCCGCCGCCCGCTCTGGCGACCCCGACCGATTCGTCGACGCCAACAAGAACCTCGGCGCCGTCTCTCGGAACCCCAACGGCTTCAGCTTGGGCATCATCGGCTTCGGCAAGATCGGCCGTCGCATCGCCGAGAAGGCGCACAAGTCTTTCGACATGAAGGTCCTCTACAACGACGTCGTGCGCATGCCCGCCGAGCTCGAGAAGCCCTCAAACGCGACTTACTACAAGGACATGAGCGACCTGCTGGCCACTGCCGACTGTGTGCTTGTAGCGACGCCTTTCGCGGGCAAGACTCTCTTGGACGCGGCTGCGATCAGCAAGATGAAGAGGGGCGCCAAGCTCATTAACATTGCGCGCGGAAAGCTAATTGAGGAGGAACCCCTCGTCGCGGCATTGAAGAGTGGCCACCTCTCTGCCGCGGGGCTTGACGTCCACTACAACGAGCCTCATGTCAACAAGGAGCTGATCAAGATGAGAAACGTCGAGGTCCTCTCACACAACGCTGGTGCTTCGCTGGATGCCCACATGGGCTTCGAGAGGCTGGGCATGGAAAACATCATCTCTTTTGCCAAGACAGGCAGGGCTGTCACGCCTGTTAACGCCCACCTGATTAACAAGAGCCGCTTGTGACGAACCCCCCTCCCCAAGAAGACGACACGGGATATTGTGTATTTATAGCGAGGGGAAAAGCACGGAGTTCAGTATTGGAACCGAACAGAATCAAACTCTATTTTTGGAGGCATTGCTCGATTTTCTTCGGTCATCACAGGCCGGATCGAACTCCATTCTTTTTGCAAACCAGCTCTTCACAGCAAGCATGCCACAATCTTGAGTTATACCACGCTCTTGGTAGACCAGCCGGCGCCCAAAGTTATGTGAAGCGTTGTATCTCTTACGGTCGAGCCGCTTGGCCTCCAACGGGCTTGGTCAGTGCCATAGAAAGTCCATCACAGGTGCTATGGTGGCGGAACTATTTCTTAGCAGTGCTGCTCCCATCGGAATGGTGTGGGGCTACCGTCGAGTCGCCCGTTGAAAACGCAGCTCAAAAGTAAGGACCGAGTCAGGCAGAACAGGTTAGTCACACCGAATTTTACAGGTCGCGTCTTTCGCATAAATACATGCGACCACAACGAATCCGAACTTAAAGTCCTGTCTCTCTACTGCTAATTCTTTACTACGTCCTGCTTCGGCAAATTATAGTCCACCTCCGTTTTGGGCTCCTACGATTCTCGGCGTTAACCGACAAGTCACGTACATGGTCTTGTTACTTTGACAGACTATTGCGGTCGACTTGTCTGTCCTGATCACGGTGCCATGCACTCGTCGACCACCTCGCTACAATGTTGTGCTCCTCACCTGAAGACATATCTGCCTTAGCAATCATGAATCTACTGGCCGTAGTGGTCCGCAGTTCACAGGTCTTACCGAATTGTGGCACGCCCACCCAGTCATTGCCGTGCACGTCCACATCTTCCTTGTGTCCAGAGACTTGCCTTACTATAGCCCACATCTCATTCAATGCGAAGAAATCACGTTTTTTGTCGTGCCTCATTCGCTACTTGTGATAATAGACACGCATATAAGATTAGGGTGCTACCGAAATTAAATCAATATCGAGGTTGTCCGCTTGAGGACTGTGCATCTGTGTTGACGAGCACAGAAATTTGTTTTGAGCCCGTTTCTCCCTAGTCGGAGATCCCTAAGAACATACCCCAGCATAATATTCAGCGCATCTAGGAACAGGCCCTACTGGAGCAGCTGGGCTATTCTGGCTAATCTTGCACTTGCACTTTAGGTTCAAGATTAGAACCACGTAGTTAAATATCTATGTGGGTGTAACTGACTCGTCGCTGGTAGCACAAAAACTCTTTTTATATGATCTCACCATCGGGTGCTAGTGCCAATGACATTAATGAGTAGACTATCCTTTCTTAGGTAGGTAAGATCATCGGTCATAAGTCAGTGCAAGAAAGGACAGTTTCAATCTCGGTCTTTATCTTTACAGGAACGATATAAATATTAAAAAGAGGTCCGGGGCTTGATATCCCCTTTCTCCTTTGTAGCTTCAGACCACCTTCTGCCTTCTTATTGATTGAAGCCCATTGTCTTTCAAGTGATTGAATCCAAGATTAACATCTTTGTCATGCGAAGCTTGACTGCTGTGGTCTTGGCCACCATGGTTGCAATTTCTGCAGCTAAGGACTGTGCCTTCTTCTACGACCGCACCGCACCATGGCCTCTGGATCCAGACATTGCTACTTCTAACGCTCAATGGTACTGCAAAAACGATATCGGCGGTAAAATGGACGACTCCGAAGCAAACATTTCCAATTCAAAGACCAATGAGAACTTCCGATGCGGAATCTGTCGAGGGGCTAGAGAGTCGACGAAAGACTACAATATACCTGATAAGATTGGCAACTACAGTGTTCGATGCGGCGTCTATGCCCCTGGTAAATGCAGTGCATAATAAAGACACGATGTAGGAGACAATTTTGTTCTGAAATTCACCTGGAAACACCCTGTTTTTACTGACGTAGCTACTGTTAGGTCCGCCTTTGTCCCGATCCACGATTCGCTGGCAGTTACTGAAGCAGGTTGCACATGTTAGGCGAATGCTCGAACGCTTGAAGGTTATACGGACTATATTACCACCGGATGCATAGCGGAAAATTTGTGGAAGGTTACATAACAATAAGAAGGGAACGTAATTTCGGATCAGTATTGTACAAATGTATGATTAGCAAGGAAGATGCCTAGATAAAACGTCAATCTAGGTAGAGCAACCCCTAATTATGCTTGTCTAGCAATCAGCTTCGCAATATACTATTCTGCAACATTCGCTATAATCCGGGTTGAGTTATTAATTCTATCTTACGTTAAATGCACCTGATAACTTTCTAGCGGTTCCGGAATTGCCAGTTCAATCCTCGCCGCGGTCACCTGTTCATCAAGTCCGATCCCAGCGTCTACGATAAGGAACCTCATTAACGGATCATGGTTAAAACATATTAGCTGTCCCTCGTTAGTAGATTTGCGTTGATACTCATAAAGAGTAACTTCAAGAACAATGTCTCCTATCGATGTCCCCTCTGCTTCGTTCTCCTTCAGGCCTGAGGACAATCCCCTCCCCACCTTGACTCAGGCACAAAACCATATCTTTGACAAGCTAGGTATACGTCAATAACCACTGAATCGTTAGTGTCGAACTTAAAAAACTCCTGACTTTATCTTAGTCTATTCGCGCGATTTTTATAAGTAATTCTTGAAACACGAGTTTGCTGGGCAGCCTAGAGGCTCGTCGAGACTCTCTTGGTTGAAGTGTGTTGGTTGGCGTCGCAGTTGGCGAAACGCTCCGTTATAACTTAATTAGTACAATGAGTGGTGATAACAGCCAGCCTAGGATGGTGCTGACCAAGAAACACCAATCTCAATGATAATAATCCGCACTAAAAACTAAATTCAGACTACAGTTACCAATTCCTGGGGGACTGTTCCTCCCAAGCAAGAAGCATAGTTATCTTACGGGGCAAGCAGATTAGGTTCATGTGGTCGTAGGCACTGCGTAGGTATTGCAAGTAGGAAGAGCATACACCACAAACCTCACACTTACGCAGGGGTCGCCTTGTTGCAAAGATAACCAACCGTAACGACGAAAGAACCCCATTAGTTACAACGTCTCTCAATTCTAATCAGTTTGGAATGTGCTCATCTGAAGACCACCCAAGCCACGTTGCACGGGCCACAGCATTCTTACATTGCATTCCACTTCATTTGCGCAATATAGCCCCCATCAACCAAGAGATCTGTCCCATTGACATACTCACACTCAACCACAAACGCAACCGCGTCAGCAACCTCCTCGGCCGTGCCTGCCCTCTTCATTGGATGCGCCTTCAACATCTCCCGGATCCCCTCTCCCGACTCTCCATCCATTTCAAACGTCAACATATTCGTCTCCGTCATCCCCGGACTAACGCAGTTCACTCTCACACCACGCCCCGCGTAGTCCTTAGACACCGCAGCCGCCTGGACGCGAAGGCTATTGGCCTTCTTAGACATAAAGTACGCCGCGCCGCCGGTGCCGGCGATGCCGCTCATGCCGCTGATGACTGCGTGGAGTTCATCATCCTCTAGGAGATTGGGCAGCGGTGCCGTCGCGAGATGCTTCTCGAGATCTGGGGATAGTGGAGGAGCCATGTGCTGTACCATGCTTCCGACGCAAACAAGCGACGAGCCGGACGGCATCTCGACCTCCTTGCCAAACGCCTCAATCACATTTGCCGTCCCGAGTATGTTTATGGCCAGAATCATCTCCGTCGACCCCATGTGCGGGCTGATGGCGGACGTCAGGACAACCGTCTTGATGGGACCGCCGAGCGAAGCGGCCATCTTTGCGAGTGCTGCTACGGATTCGTAAGACGATACGTCGACTTGCTGTGTCGTGACCTTGTGGCCTGCCTTCTTGAGCGACTCGGCCCCAACGGAGATGGTGGAAGGTGAACGGCTGGCGAAAAGGATGTGACGGCCCGCACCGAGCCGGTGCGCCGTTGCGAGACCGATGCCGCCGCCGCCGATGACGACAAGAACAGGAAGTGTGTCTAAGGCCATGATTACGGCTAACTGTTGAACGTTTTCTCTTTGGTCTTTAGAAAAACACCCGAGGAATGAACTTCTTTCGAACGACGGCTCGCACCCCGCTGTGCTTGAGGAGCTATGGCCCTTTATGTAGATGGAGCTAACTCCTGTTTCTACCCGTGCTGAGACAGATGCTCTCCAGCATCTTGGAATCGTCTGAAGCTTTTGCGTGAGAGATATCAGACGGGTTTCCTGGCGGGCACATACGACTCCCCAACGTTATCGGGCCAATACCCCTTCGAGCCAATGACACGCAAGACAGATGTATTCTAGCTCGAACTCAGAATTGAACTTTCAGCGCATGAAAGTCAACTCTAGGCGCCTCGGCAGGCTTAAGAATACCTATATCAGGACCTATGGCCTTGGCAACATCCCAGCAGCAACCGGACAATTGTATCTGCTTTAATTAAAGATGGTCATGTAAATAAGGTTCTGTGGAGAAGAATGTTTCACCGTCATGCCGAGTCGATCATCGGGCTCTGGCGGGAACGGGCGCTGATCTCCCGGCCCCCTCTAATTAGAGCAAGAGACCGATGGGAATACAGATCGATCGTTCAAGCGCTAGAGCTCGTGCCACGTGAGGCGGCACTGACTTCACCTGTCGGAGAGGTTACGACGCCAGAGAAGGCTCGTTACTGGTGCTCGAAAATGATTGACCAAATTACTTTCACAACCACCGCATTAAGCTCAACGAAATCTAGGGACAGCACCTTAGGTCGGGCAAACAACATGCACCGTCGGACAATTGTCAGGCAACAGAAGTTATGGAAGTGGGACAAGCCTTCTCCCCCAAGCAATCCATGCCACCCGCGCACGGCGAGAAGATCGGCTCTTGTATTTGCCCAACACCCATGGCAATCGTTCTTCAAGTGACTGAAAAGAGGTGAACATCGCCTGGGTCCTGGAGAACACAATCAGTGAGACTGTGTTAGTAAACTGAGATGTTCGAGTAGTGCAGACTTGTGATTCTGTCTGTGTGATCCCGCGGCTGCCTAGCTGACTGGCTTGTTGCCAGGTCCTTCGGAAACGACATCTTCATCATTCGTCCATCTTCACCGTCGTTTCATCCCCACCAAATGCCAGACCACGTCAAAAGAATCATGTCTCAAAATTTTCTCCGACGCACTTGTCCATGGTAGTCCCACCAAGTTCCATGATGGCCTCACCGAGGCAGCCAGGTCTGATGTTGTTAGGAACGTCTGCCATGAAGACCCAAACGGCACCCGTTCTCTTGGCGTCGTCACCAGGATAGCCGCTGTAGAACCAAGCGAACTCGGCGTCTTTCATTACCCCCTCGGAGGCTCTGACACAGTGAGTGACCCTCTCGATGAGCTTGTACCCCTTCGGGCCAATCATTGAGTCCTTGAAGCCAGAGCCGTGAATGTAGAGCGACAACTGGCCGTCGACGCCCATATCCCACAAGTAGCAGGTATTCCAGACCCAGCCCTCTTGGATACTGTCGAGGATGTCATGGTTTAGGGCGACGCCGGGGGCTCGATAGACGGGGTCCTGCTTGCCCATGGGCAGAGGTAACCGGGTGAGGCAGTCGGTATAGACGAAGATGATTGTACCGTCAGGAATCTGTATTTGAGAGTCTTGGGGGTTGTTGTGGTCTTTGATTGTCCAAAGTTGGTTGTCGCAGTACTGGAAGTTTATGGGGTACGAGTTGCAGAACCCAAAATCTCCCCATCCAGGGGGTGAGGACGGCTCAGTCATGCCACCACTTAGACGAAGACATGTCAGCGTGGTCGAGTCCTTGAGGGATAGAAGCCTGCAGACAACCTACCAGACGACCTTCTTGACAGGGACAAAGGTGAAGTAGCCGCACTCGCCCTCCTTCAGATCGACATCCCACTTCTTGCCTTTGGCGGTACCCCAGCTGTGATGCCACCCGCCAGTTACACCAATCTTCAGGGCCTTCCAAAACTGGACCTTTGCGCCCACGCCAACGGTCCAACCCGAGTTGACTGAGTCGGTTTCAGTCATGCCGCACTGGATTGGGTAGTGGCACTCAGAATGAGAAAAGGGCACCTCCTGGGCCCACTCGAATTTAGTGCCTGAAACCCAAGCAAAGGTTAGTCTGCTCGACTAATATTGAATTCAGACATGTTGGAGGAGCTGAATGTTTCGACTTACTAGTCTCGCAAAACGAGGTGCAGCCGCCGTCGTCGTATTTGTTTTTGTTCCAGCCCTCACAAGTGTCAAAACGCATCTTGCCCTGCTTGAATGGCAAAAACATGTTCTTGGGAGGACATTCCTTGGCTCCGTAGGCATGATAGAGCGTCGCGGGCCTGTCTTTGTTCGCGCAAGGAACAGAGCTGTCGTCAATATTCTGAATCCCGATGTGATGACTGCCCAAACTGCTAGTAAGGAACTTGTTACGATCCTCAGGGCGGATAGTCCAGAGTGGAGGGTCCTGGGGGTTCCAGGTATAGTTGAGCTGACTGAAGCGAGCGGTTCTGGCGTCAGCATCGCGGTTCTGAAGAGCGGAGGGCTTGCCCATAGTGAAGGCGTCGCGATCCTCTGGACGGATGGACCAGAGGGGAGGGTTGGCGGGGTCCCACTCGTACTCAACGGGAACGACCATGCCGTCGCGTTGAGAGGGAGCGGCAATGACACCAAGGAGGAACACCATGATGAGCGAAAATATGCCCATCATGACTCCCCTTCCTTTGGGAAAGGCAGCGGAAAAGCCAATAGCTACCATTTTGGCCGGTGGACGAAGGTGGCAGAGTCGCGTGTAGGTGATAAGGTGAAACGAAAAACGGCGGTTGAGATATTGCTTGTGAAGATGAGGGTAGGCAGTGAGAAGTTAAAGGAGGTTCTCGAAGGATAAAGGGACTAAAGAAGAAGAAGATCTTCCGCTGTAGGGTTGTCTGAAGTAAAAGAAAAGCAAGGAGAAAGATGGGTGAAATAACGCTTTTGTGCAAGAAGGCGTTCGTGAAAGAATGGGAGAGACTAAACGAGCCAAGTAAGGCGATCAGTCAAGCTCAGGAATTTCTAGAGGAAGGAAATCCCAAGAGGAAATACAGCAAAAGAGAAGGAGCGGTGGTATCTGTCTCTGAAGTTGACCAAGTATCTATTCGTTCAGTTTGGTGAATACTGAGGCGACGCCTGCATATGCTACATTGGAGTATTAGTCCTCGGGTTCAAGACCACAAGGTGAGCTACCTCACATTCCTTCACATTATTGAACGACATGTGAGATTCTCAAGAGATAACGACAGTCACTTGACAAGTCAGCAAAGCCACAATCTTGTTTTGTCAAGCCCATACATTGGAGTTATCCCAACGTTGGGGTGACACCAGAATGTGGTGCTCGAGGACAGTTAAAGTCTCCCTACGCCCGTCCTTAAGAGACCACTGCAGATATTACTGTAGCAAACTTCGAAAGAGCCAGACAGGCCTTGTTTGTTTTATGGCTGCAGAAAACCCAATTCTGTGATTACCATGAGACGACAGAGGACAGGAGAAGTTACTCAACTTTATCCTCTTTTCACTTTTCTGGCTCTCATGTGATATATTGTTGTGATACCCGATAACTATCTCCCGTATCAGCAAGGTCTCCTCATTGAGCAAAACGATGGAAAAAACAATAGCCGCCATCAATTCTAGCTTCTTGGGTTACACAAAGATCAAGTTCTGGCCCTCGTTAACATTGCCAGATAGGATATATGCCGCATCGTCAAAGAAACAAACGTGGCTGTGTGGTAGGACACTATCTCCCCCTTGCGGGTTCCCCCCTCCCCGCTTTGAGCAGCGTAGCCTTGAACGTCGTATTCTTCTAACAAATTGCATGCCCCAGCTGTAGCAAGCTGGCAACTGAGTAAACCTTCCGTACTCATTCGTCCAGAGTACAGGAGGAACCCTTGACATCCGCAAATCATCTGAGGAAGGCGTCTCTTCTGACCTCCTCGCTCACATCATGCAGAGAATCTGGTATGTCGATGCAAACCTGTTCCATCGGTGTTCCCTCTAGTCTCCCGTTCCCAACTGCAAAGCATCTCCTCCACGATAGTCCATGTGGACATGCTCTCCCAAAATCAACACCACGCCCCATTTTCCGACGACGAAAACGAGCTTCGCCATCTGCCATATTAGCCTTCCGGCAAACAACACCATCACAAAGAAAACAGTCATCTACCTCTTACCCGCAGAGTACGCCCGGAGTTGAATCCCGTCCGTGGCCCCCTAGTGACACATGTTCCGTGCCGGCACAAGGACTCAACGGCGTCCTCGCTTCCAGACCACAAGGTCGACGTTGCGCTCTCCTAACAGGGTGTCGAGCTCCTCCGAGGCCGTTGCACCCAAATCTCAAGTTTTTGGTGCCTTAAAACTCACTCTTGTCATGACCTCTAGGGTTGCACAAGCACCAAGGTTCTAGGGTATGTATCTCTCTCTCTCTTTCTCTCTCTCTCTCTCTGTGTGTGTGTGTGTGTGTGTGTGTGTGTGTGTGTTCCACAGGGACTACGTTCAACAGTTATGCGTCAAAGGTAGCGGGCGCAACTTTCAAACAAATGATATTGCCATTGAAAGAAACCCCGCCTATTGAGGCAAGCTATAAAACTTGATGCAAGTTTGTGTCACGTACTTGTATTTGTACTGTATATACCTAACTGTCGGCAAGCCGACGAAAACGCCCATGTTGCGGGTCACGGGCCTGCTCTTCCCCATCTACTGTACGTCTGCAACGATCCACCCCGCCTGATGGAGATGCAGCCCCTCATAACGCTGCTATATATACCTACTCGTCCATTATTTTTACATTCATGAAGAACACCGGAGCATTCAAAAAAGAAAGCGTGCCCCGTCATGTCGTAGTCTGCATCGAATCGATCCAAAATCATGTTAATCATATGCTTATAGGAATGCTCCAGGCCGGCCACCACCTGGCTGCGGTCGATGGGGTGGCGGCGTCGGCGCTTCAGACTCGAAGTCCGTGTCACGGCCATCGCTGCCCCTCCGTGGCGGGGTCGTGATGCCTCGTCCATACCTTGAAGGTTGCGGCGGACTCGGGCTCGAATCCACGGGTCTTAACTTATCGTCAATGTAGGGATCTTCCTCGTCCTCATCGTCATCGTAGCGTTGTAAAGCAGGCATTGAGTGAGAATCCCCTTTGACAAGGCCAAGCCGCTCCTCTTCAGTAGCGTTCTTAACCTGTGGGCTGGAGTAACCTCGCGAACCGAGACCATATCGGCTGGTCGGCCGGAGCTGCGGCGGCTCCTCCTCTTGATGTTGCTGTGCATCGGCATGATGCCTCTTGAACACGTTCGTAAAGGAGAATTGTCTCCTTGCTGAGTGGGGTGGCGGGGTGGGTGCCAGATGCGAGCTGGCACCGCTGAAGGCGCTACCCCGCGATACAGCCCGTTGGTCATAGACACCGCCAGCGCCAACGTATTCCAAATCGCCGTGACCGCCCGCTGGAAGGCCGTACACGTGTTCTCTGCTCTTGCCGTGGTACGGAGATTGGTCATCGTCCGACTTGAGCGTGGACACGGCAATTTCTGTCAAAGGAACGGGATGCATGGGGCTTTGTACCCTCGGGTCCTGAAAGTGGGGCTGATTGGGCGACAACACGCTCCGTGCTCGCTCACGAATCGTGCCAGCTATGCTCGAGAGCATACCGGGAGACGTAGGGCGGTCGTGCTCCGCCATTTCCTCTTCAGTTGGGAAGTGAGACATGCCCAGCGGAGGGTGAGCCTGGGGAGATGTTGGTGGAATAACTGTCGGCGTGCGAGGGACGCCGGATTGAGATGGGGGGTAGGGTGATAGGATCGTTCCGCGGGTGCTTCGACTTCCCACCGTCATAGTCCTGCGCCTCCTCAAACCGTCCCATTCGTACATTGGCTGGCCATCTTCGCTGACGGGCTCCAAGGACTCTCGCAGCTTCTCTTCATGCAGCCGCCTGAACTCCTCCTCTTCCATCTTCTGTCTGGCCGAGGACAGACGGCGCACGATTGCAGCGGCTCCACGGATGGCATCAGCCTTGGGCTCGGTTTCGGGCTGCTCTTGCTCGGCGATTGTGTGGATCTGGTTAAGATCACCAGAGAAGACGGCCGTGTCGGGCACATCCTTGGCGGACTTTGACAGTTGCAGCAGCACAACACCGGCGCAAATTGTCAAGAACCCGTTGACAACGGTAATAATAGCGGTCGGCGTGCCCTTGAATCCTCTGAAAAGGACCGCCGAGGTGATGATGGTGGTACTGGTGAAATAGACGTAGTAAGTGGGTGTAACGAGGGCGGCGTTGAAAAGGTTCAGGGCTTTCTGTGACGAGTGTCAGCCCCGGTCTCGCGAGTGTTTTTTTAAAATAAATAAATAAAAAAAGTATCAACTTGGGGGACTTACGTTCAGGAAAATGATTTCCGTCAGTAGCGTAGCAATGACAAACACCAACAGCACGTAGGTGAACCACTGATTGAATTGAGCTTGTCCTCCGGCCTGAGCCACGATAGCGGCTCCCAGACCCTGCGTTGCCACGACGCTCAATCCTCCAACCCAACTGCAGATAGAGATGTAGACCAACATGTTCTTCTTACCCCACCTCGGGCCAGCGTACCATGCGGTGATAGCGGCGCCAATGATGATGACGCCGGCATACGATAAGAAGGCTGGATGAATGACATAGCTCTGCATCTGTTGAATGTTGGCGACGGCGGAATTCTCGGGGGCATTCATGACAATGACGATGGATCCAACGATGCAAAGGAAGCAAGAGACTTTGCCAACCATGCTCAGGCGCTCCTTGAGGAAGATGGCAGAGAGGATAGCAGTCAGAACAACGGACAGTGCGCCCAGCGGAGTAACGAGAATAGCGTCGGTGAAGGCGTATGCGACGAAGTTGCAGATTTCTCCGATGATCATGAGAATCATACCAGTCCACCACCAGGCGTTCTTGAGGTAGCCATAGCCCTCGCCAGGGGCTTCGTTGTACTTCTCGTTGGCTTTCAGCAGGCCGACTTTCTTGACGACGAAGGAAGTTCCGATGAATGCGCCCGAAGCAACGGCCAGAGAGATGCCAATAGCTTTGTATGCAGGCGGTCGTGTGGCCGTATCGCCCGTAGAACCTCCCATTCGTGCGTATATTTCGTGGGCTTCCGTGAGCATCTTTGCGGATTGATCCATTGCTGCGGTCGGGGGCGCCGGCGACTCGGTCGCCGGGGTGATGCGAAGAGAGGAGGGGGTTTGTCGTTAACCGAGACTCGTGATCATTCGCTTAATCTGGTTTCGATGCGCGCGGAATTGGGTATCGGTGCTTTGGTGAGAGACTGCAGGTTCTTCGGCATGGAAATCCGGACTCGGTGGGAGAATCGAGATTGTCTCGGTTGGGGTTTCGCGGGATGTCGATGTCGGCAAGATGCGAATGTCAACAATCTTGGCACAGAAAGCTTCGACAGGTCGGACGGTGGTTGTGGGGGTTTTGCTAAAAGTTGGGGCAGCCGCGAATGTGCGCAGGGGGGGAGACTGGATAAAGAGTAGACTGCGCGAGCAGTGCGACCGTAGAGTAGGGGTTTGAAGGCGACACCGGGGTTGTCCTTTTGGTGGAGGGGAGCGAAGATTGTGTTCGGGGTGAGGCTGTGTTGAGGTCGGTGCAGGTAGGTCGTGTTGAGGTGTATTGGTAGGGTCGTGTTGACTACGGGAGCTTGTCTTCGCCACAACAGCTTGCGTCAGCGCGCTTGCATGAAGAGCTGAGAATAGACAGAACTGCGGGGGGTTCGTTCGTACAGGTCGTGAGGTCGTCAACGGGAAGCAGGAAACAGGGCTCTCCGTAAGGCACGCTCGAAAAAGAGGCGGATGAAGAAAGGAGGATGCTTTTGTGCGGGACGAACAGCACACAGGCGTCAGTCGTTGTTCGTCTGGAGAACGGACCAGGAGATGAGAGGTGTGAGCAGCCGACGGATGGCGGGAGCTTGGCTGATAAGAGAGACGGGGGGGGAAAGAGAAAAAGGGCTTGGCCAAGACGTGAAATGAGCAGCAACAGGAACAGTAGCAGGATCCGTAACCAGCATAAGCATGAACATGGGAGAAACAGAAACAAAGTCCGCGCAGCATGGGACACACGGGACACTAGCACACTGGACTGAATACTAGGAACGGAGGAACAGGACCTAGTACACCAGACACTGGGACTCTGGACTCAGTCTGGAGCGGGAAGAACCAATTTTCGAATGGGAAAGAGCAAAAAGGGCCAGGCTGGGCTGGACTGGGAACACTGGGAATCGACAGGGATGAGGGGAGGAAGGAACACGACGGACCAGGAGCTGCTGGTCTAGAATCCCGGCCGTTTGCGCCGCTTGATTGGGCAGCGACGTTCGTGTGGGTGGGTAGTGGTGGGGGCGGGTTTGCTTAGCGCCTTCCCGCTGCGCGGGACGCACCCTGTTCTTGGAAAGAGGACCAGTGGGGCCTAGGGGCTTTGCCTGCCACCTCGACGGCTTCATTTGCAGGTCACATCCATCTCATAGGTAGTCACCTACCGCTGCTATATGTGTGTGGTGTGGTGTTGTGTAGTGTACATACAGTCTGGCTTGATACTCGTCATTGTTTCTTTCGTTTCCCGAGCATTGTTGTCCATGTGTTTGAGAGGGTTGGACGCATTAAGTGCCCAGCTCGTCCGTCGGCTGGCAGTGAGTGTGTCCGAAAGATTTTCCAAAGCTTGAAAACAAATTTTGAAAATTGTGTAAAAAATGTGAAAATTTGAAGAAAATGAAAGGGAAAAAAAAGAGAAGAAAAGAAAGAAAGAAAAAACGACCCCCCCCCCCCCCCCCCCCCGGT
>LFIW01000440.1:0-10336 GCA_001625285.1 Colletotrichum incanum
GGGGGGGGCGAAGAGGAGGGGTGGAGTGGAGAGGATGCGCAAAGTGCAGTGCAGATGCAGGCGCAGGTCATCGAGCGAGAGAGTGAGGGTGAGGGTGAGGGTGAGGGTGAGGATGAGGATGAGGATGAGGATGAAGGTGTGTGAGAGTGAGAATAAGAGTGAGAGTGAGTGTGTCAGGATGCAAGGCAGTGGCCAAGCTTGCCAGGTCAGAAAGGGAGGAGGGAAGGATTGGGTCTAACCTTCACCTTCCCTTCCTTTTCTGTCCTAGAGACCGGACCAGCCTTATCTGACTGGACAATGCAGGAACTTGTTTGTCTTGATCGTCTTCATTTTTATCCGCTTTCTTCTCGACTCCCTCGCCGTGTCCATGTTCATCGCCGTCTGGCACCGCCTCGCCCTTCAGCCCATGTCCGCACGCCTTCTTCATTCAGGACTCGACTAGTCAGCCATCTTGGGATGCAAGAGGTTGAGACGGTGATGAACTGTGATGCCAAGCCAGGGTCGTTCCGGAAGGTAGGGAGTTGACAAGCTCCTCGGTGTGGGATCCTGTCAGGGCAGTAGACGTCTGCTTTCCATCCCTGCCTGGGTGGGTGGGTATCGAGGTCGACGAGGAAACCCGCGATTTCCTTGCCAATCCAGTTCAACTGGGCCGTTGACTTGTCGGTGGTGCTCTGCTCACTGCTCACTGCTCACTGCCCACCGGATATCAGCTTGGACGCGTCGCGGCGCTCGCTCATCGGGGTGCTTCTTTGACCCAGCATTTCGCCCTCGACGCAACACACCAAACACAAGGGTGCGCTCCAGGTGTGGCACGCGAGCCACGGACGGATCAATGACGAGAAAACATGAGGTAGAAAAGGAAGAAACAGAAACAGCCCGCCCCACCCCGCAACGCCTGTGCCTCTCTCTCTCTCTCCCCCCCTCTCTTCCTTTTCTTGATGCCGTTGCCGGCCCTCCTGTTGCTCTGCTCGATTTATCGCATGAACCAACATCGAGGAGGCTGCTGGGCACTTGCTGAGCACCTGCTGGAGACCCCGCTTGGTCTTGAGCCTTCCATGCTTTCCTTCAGCATTGCACACGCACACGCACACGCAAACGCACACGCAGGGACACGGATGAGGTAAGACAGCTTCAGTCCAAGACCACGGTCAAGCTACCTACACTAGGTAGAGAAGGGGCAGGCACGCAAGCGCCGAACACCTTCCCTCTGGGTTGCTACGTGCCTCGCCGCATACAGTACGTAGCTGCGGACTTACGTAGGTACTGTGTGCGCCTACATTAGTATGTGTGCTTCCTTGAGCCCCATCCCCCCACCTTATCGGCATCACAGTGGTACGTACCTTGCTTTTCCTGTCTCTCTCCTTCATTCCCTCCCCTCCTCTTCCCCCACCCAGGCTGCTTGCTTCCAGAGATTCCATGTGCTGACCTGATATGATGCTCGATATGACCTCAGTTCGGGGCAAGGGTAGGAAATGCAAGGCAGAGAGGATCGAACGAGTAAACATGCCATGCTCGCACACTGCCCTCACCCGCCACACACTCGCTTCTCCTTGCACTCCGTTCTCAATCTCCCTCGCACTCCAAGCTGGAACCATCCCCAGCCCAGGTCAAACCTGGATGCGCACGAATGAGCGTCACCCGTCCGTCTGGAACAAACCATCCATATCGCCTTTGAGAACCAGGCACCGATGAGCCAGGATGCCAACTGCCTGCTTCCTTGCAGACCATCATCCAGACAGCCACCGGCCTTACCATACATAGTAGTACACATCGTCATTTCGTTCCAGGAACACCACCCATACGGTGCGGATGCCTCAGACCGACACGCCGGGCCCCTATCGCCATCGTTGTCGCCGACCTCCTCTCTGGGTTTTCTCGTGGGGCCGCTTCTCTCCTTTTGCCCGCATGCTTCTCCCACTTGTGCCATCACCGCCTCCGAGCCAGAGTCCGACTCACATTTCACCTCTGTCTTCTGTCGTTTCGGGGCCCAAGCACAAACACTCCACCCATCCACCCACCCAAACTCTTCGTTTTCGCTCCGGTCCCATCTGTCACGGCCCCTCTGCGGATACTCTCTGCGTTGCGGAATACCGGTCTTGGAATCATCAACAACTTGCATCTTGTTGTTGCTGTTGTGGATACGTGCCCAATGCCAGCTGGCTGTCCACTCGACATGTCCCTCGTCCTTTCAATGGACACACCTACCCTTCTCCCGCAATACTTGTTTTCCGGGTTGCCCAACCCAGGCCAGTGCAGGCCTTTGTGCGCCCAAAGCTGTCCCGTGCACAGACAGTTATATTGCATCTAGTGTATAGCATCAGCTACGGGGCCCCATAGCAGCAGGTATTTTCATCCAAGTACCTGGCCTTGGCTTACAACAACCACGTACGTCGCTTTACCGCCCTTGCTTGTCTCGCAATTCACAGGCACTCATAACATGCCATGATGCGTCCACGCACACGCAACTTCGACTGCACACATGCCACTTTGTGCGATCGGAGCTGTCGACCTTGCCTGGAACATCGACCCTATCCACCATGTACAGGACGTGGTCCAATCCTTCGCTACAGCAGACGTGTGGCGGAGTAGAGCTTGCCTGTCGCACCCCTGGGAATGCTTCGGACGAAATCGTTCCTTGGAATCGATTCAGCGATGACAATCGTACCCTTGGGTAAGCCTAAATCTCGGCGTTGCTACAGCCATGGCATCGGCAGCTTTCCACCGCGTGCTCAGCTCATCAAGGCATCTATCTACACGGCCCCTCGGGTCGCCATGCCACGGTATGGATGCAATACTTAGTCTAGGCTAATACGCTCGCAACTACCGCAGTATCGCAGCTGACATAGTGCTTGCATTGAAATGCCATGATACCAGCAAATGCTACGCACTTTCCGGCCTACACCACGCCGGAGCCAGGTCCGTGGGTTGTTGGATGTAACGCTCATGTGCCGCATCTTCAGCCAAAGCACCAGAACACCATCACGCGGGAAACACGGTCAGACGTCGACAAAGACAGCATAACGACAACGGATACTAACCAATGTCATTTCCCGAACGGGAATCCTGCGCTGACAAGCAGAGCAGCAAAGCCCGGATTTGGAAATCGTTGTCGCCTTCTCTGTAGCGACTACAACACGGCAACCCGCAGGGACCATCCATCTGCGACAGATATGCTCGAAAGCTCACAGCAATACCCGCCCCTCAGCTCCAGCCCAGGTACCATAGCATGCCATTTAATGGGCTGTGCCATGGAGTCTAGTCAACAAGATCGGCCAATGTAACAGTGCTGAGGTTTCTAGTGCCCTCAACTCGCCGTTGACCTACCATCGACTCATCTGTCGCTTTTTGCCGAAAGCGTCTTATATCAAAACTCTACTAAGACCACCGTTTCGGCCCTCGCTTGACCAATTTTTTCCAGTCAAAGGTGGTCGCGATGCCACGGTACTCGGAAGGTCACTCCGGTTTGCCTCGCGAGGCCCGCCTATGTTCAACATGCACGCCATGCGGCTCGGGACATGGCGACATGGGCTCTGGACCTCGGCAAGCAATCTGGCAGGTCAACCAACGTCTGGCCCTGAGATGCAGATGCAGATTAAAGGCCCCCCTGGAGAGTGGACCTTGGTGTCGACGGAGGCCGGAGGGCGGAGCCGCGCGCCACTAATATAGCTTCAATGACATGACAAAGTGCCAACACCAACCGTGCCGAGGGAGAACCTTTATAACGTCCAATCGCCTGAGCTGACCTTGCTTGGTAGCGGCTCAGATTGAGGCGCATATCAAATGTCTTGGACGTCAGGCCTGTGCTCAAAAATGATCAGATCAATGGCTTGCAAACCAACCCCCTCCCCCCAACCTACGAAAGCCTGTCGCACAGGGTTCTTCCGAAACGTCACTCCAGTCGCTTGGAGGCTGGCGTGCATGTGAGGAGCCAAACCTATCCGTACCACTTCCACGCAACTCTACGGTACAGTAGAATGAGAACCATTGCCTTGAACATTAGGAAGCCTAATCGGCCATTGTGGCTTTGGCCGTCGTACCGGCTTGCCATATTTGAATGAGCAGCGCGTTGTCTTCGCTAACATCCAGGCGGTACCACCAACTATGCTGTGCTAAAACCTCTCTGGTTCCGAACGGTGCATTACCAACCGGGCGGCCGGCCGGCGTGCAGTTCCACACGCAACCGATCTCATCATCGCTGGATCGGAGATGACCAGCACAAAGAAAACGGAACTCAATAGGTAGACAGCCCGGGAGGGGCACAAAGCGACGCAGAAGAGCACCAAGCGCCAGGACGCGCCATCATTTCAGCGACTGACCCAGGGCATTGCTTGCTGTTGTGGTATCCTCGCAAATGCAAGACCATCCATCCACTGGTCCAGCGCTTGTCTGACCGCACACGGACGCCACCAACTTGATGGGACGGACGGTCTCTGGTGTGTGGGGATGATTGCAACAGGTGTGGTCGTACTGGAGGGACGGACATCAGCCGTAACAGGATTGCCGAGCTTTTGGCTGGCCTGCCAAAATCTTAAATTGTGTGTCTCTCTCTCTCCAGATCCAGGTGTGCAGAACCATCGCCCAATGCAGGGGGCGTATGCTATTTTGACAGCTACGATGACCCTGCAGCTTGTTATCCCCACTGCTGTGGTAAACACCCTTTTCTCGCAACTCCCAGAGACAAAGAGCGACACATAGCCAGGCAGGCTCATCGATCTTGGCTCACACCAGGTGGTGCGCCGTACAAGACGTCTTTGAGACGCCGTCCAGTGTTTCCGCTGAACAACGAAGCGTTTCCTAGCGGCTCATGGTCGACGACATGTGCCGAGGCAACGATGCTCGAAGCATAAGACGGACGCATTGCAGCAAGGCCTTGTCGGTCATCCGATTGATTGCCCAAAGCGGTCACCTTGCGAGATGAAAGGGACCCGACTAGTTCACCGCTGGGCTGTTCTTTCCTGTTTGCAAGGCCTCGAGGGCAAACACAGTCAACGACCCTCGCCCTGGGCCGCGGAAGCACAAAACCTCCGATCCACCGACTGGCATGCCTCAGAAACAGTGAACGCCCGCCTATTCCATCGGACATGGTAGGCGATCGGCGCCATGTTTGATGCGTGACAGCGTTGTATACATGGCATCTTCTGCTACATTTGGGGACCATCAAGGTGCTTCTCAACAAATTTGAGGCTATTGTCGCATGTTATCTTGACCGGGGCGGCATTGAGCAGGGTAGCCTCGCTTGCTAAAGACCTTGGAACTAGTAGCAAAGAGGCCTGGCGAGGCTGTGATTCTTCTCTGGACTAACCAGCTTCCTTCCATTGGCCAAGCTTCAAACACGTATGGCAACCATTCCTGTTCTAGAGGGACAATCAGCGAGAGTTCCCACAGGCCCGGCATGGTGGATGTTTCTCGATCCATTGACAACGCCGTGCATACCTCGTTCAAACCATCCCTTCGTTTTCTCCAGTGAGGATAACCCGAATTTGGTTTCCGCCAGGTAGTCGCGATAGGACGAGACTCCTTGAGGCTTCAGACCCAACGTATATGTGTCATTCAAAAAGGTACCTGGGCGGTTGCTACTCCTGATCGTTGGCCCGTCACAGGAGAAGCCGACTTGCATCGACAATTGCTGGGAAACGATCTCACCACTGCATTTACGTGGTTCGCCTCGTCGAGCTGTTGCTCTCCCTTGCAGGCCCAGACACCCAGGAGTTGCATTGTCAAAGCGTTCGCAGACAAACCCACCGCTGGGTTTCACACCAGACCTCGAATGATCAAAGCGCCATCCGGCTTCCTCCCCACACCCCAGCAACCCCAAATTCCTCATCTGATCTCCCTGCCGCCTGTCCCTGCTTGCTCCCTGCACGGCGGCTGACAGAGCTGAGTGATCACATCAATCGGGCTCCGGGCGAATCATGGCAGCTCCCAAGTCCATCCTGACATGTACATGGCGGGCGAGGTTTCTGCATCCCCTGCTCGCAACCTTGGACCGGAAGGGATAGTATCAGGCACACTAGCCAGGACAGTCCTGGACCAGCCTGACAGCAAGTGGAGAGTCCTGCAAGTAGCGCTAGGTAGGCGTTGGGGCCTTGCTCGCCTTGTGGAGAAGAGCAGACGAGAAGGGGGAGCCGTCTCCATTCCGCTTAACCCTCTGGGAATGACCTGGTTATCCGGAATACGAAACTCTGCGGTCGCTATCACGGTTCTAGACGATGGGAGAAAGTGGGTTGCGGATGCACTGTCGGGGAAAAAAATTGGCATGTTACGGCACAACATCGGGTGAGAGAGTACGAAGGTACCCTTCACTCTGATCTGCACGTATTCGTGCTTCCTAATTCGCACGCCCTTGTCGTTGTCGCCGCATCCCGCCATACCAAGTCGGGAGAGCTAACGATTTTGACGTTTTACACGCACATGAGCTTACTCCAGCCGTTTGACTTGACTGGGCCTGCAAAGTGCAGGGTGCAGAGTACAGAATGCAGATGGCAGATGGCAGATGAGAGGTCACGTGGAACGATGCGAGCGGCTCTTGTCGCCGTCAACTTGCCTGCATAGGGGAGAGGTTCTCCCTTGCCTACCTGCAGGCGGCTTTGCGGGGGAAGCACCCTAAGACGGACCGAGTCAAACGGTGTTTGACTGCTACGCTTTGCCAGCCGATGACTGTTCCGTCCCTCAGCGGCCGACAAACATAGATTGGAATTCCGTGACCACGAGGTCGCGAATGCCAAGGCCCGACGCAGAGCAATATCCTCTTCGGGCGGGGTCCCGGGCAAACGTACGAAAACGTTGTGGCAGTGACTGCTAGTGGCCTCCACCACGGCTTTGGGAGACGGAGACTCTTTATCGGCTTCTTGCCGACTTCTGGCGATATGTTGTGTCCTCATCCTTATGCCAGTGCGGTTGAGTCGTAGAGCGTTGGGTTCGTCCTCATGGCTTCCAGCGCTTTACTGTGCGTCACATGCACACGGGTTGCGGTGCCGTGTCGGATAAAAGTCCGCGGCACAAGTACACGCAGAGCCACCCGTTTTCTTGGCCTTCATTCTCACCTGGAATGGGCCGCAGGGCCCGGGCGCAACAGAACCGGCTCTTCCACAATGCCATATTCACAACGCGAAGCATCGACCTAGGAGACACCGATCTACCTGCATTGAAGCGGTTGCTACCGTTGCGTTTCGCAGCATCTCATATTCATGAACGACCGAGACGGCGAACCCGGTCGTCTCTCTCTTTCTCTCTCTCTCTCTCTCTCTCTCTCTCTCTCTCTCTCTCTCCCCCCCCCCCGTGCGAACAGGGTTTCCTGGGCTCGCCAGAGCCTTATGGTTAATGACGCGGCTATCCAACCCCGGTACTCGTGCGTTTCCGCGCTTGTGGTGGTATTCTCAACAAACGGCGACAACCTCAAGGCGGACCATGTCCGCCCATCTGCGACAGGCCGGCAAAGTTTACAGTTTACCACGCACCAGGGCCCGGGTCACCGTCGGCAGTCACCCTGCTTTACCAGCCATTTCGATCGGCGAGGCATGGAGTTTTTTGCCGAGCGACTACGAAACGTGCGGGCTCGCACTGTCTTTGTGTGGTTGCCAAACGAACGATGTTCGGTCAACCTGCAGATCCTCGAAGTTGACGGCGGTGCGATATTCATTCAATATTCTACCACGCGATAGGCGGGTCATGAATTCCTTTTCCCCCATACCGCGCTCATTTTGCCCTTCACATACCCCTCTCAGCTTCAAAGGAAGAGGCTCGAGGGTGTTTGGAAAAGGTCCAGGTTCCCCAAGCAGTCGGGTGCCAGAGAAGGTTTATCGAAAACCCAAAATAGCCTCACGGCAAAACATGCACATTTCCGGCACGACTCACGTTGAGCTCAATGAACAGGCGGTCTGAGACTCAGACGCATGATGTCTGCGATGCGCTCCTCGGCAGATGAATGATGTAAGGTCAGGGTCCAAGGGTCCCGACGCTTCGATCCGCATTTGCCGTGGTTCTGCCGAATCGGTCGGGTGTATGTCGGTCCAACGTTTTCGTCAGCCATCCAGAATCCGAATGGTCAGTCTGATCGCAGGGGGCATCTGATATACCGAACGAAGCATCCCATGTCGAATCCTCAATCACCACGCCATGTCTTGCTTTACAGCGCACATACGGAACGGCAGACCTCACCATCCCATAGTCATCAGGACACCTCGATGGCTACATGCCAATGGTTGATTTGCTACACCAAACTAGCAACAATTACAATTCCTTACGTTTGACAAACACAAAGGCGACGGCAACGCAGCAGAGAGCTCTCGTCTCAACTACCTTGGCCCGCCATCACACGAGAAGAATTTTCCCCGGCCACTGCTCATGGAAACCACCGCCATTTACTTCCCCATCGAACCCTACAAGGCAAACAAGGCAGCAACAAGACCTCCCAGTAGGGCGACCGGTCCCATCGTTGCCGCGGCGTTCGGTGTGTTGGTGGCGGATGCCGGTGCACTGGTCTGCGCGGCACCGGTCTGGGCGGGAGTAGTCTGCGAGCCGGGAGACGACGCGTTGGCGTTCTTGCAGACGACCTGGTCGGGCACAGCGACGCCGGCACCGGTGCAGATGTTCTTTGCAAACTTGACGGCGTTGGCCTGATCAGCCGTAGGGCAGGCGTTGGCGAGACAGCAGGCGATGCCGTCGAGGAAGCCCTCGTTGGAGCAGATGCACTTGATGTCGAGATTGCTGCAGCCGGCAATCGCATTGCCTGTGGTGTATTGGTTGACGCATCCTTGCTGATTACGGCACGTTCGGGTCAGTACATGAACGAAGCAGTCATCGCGAACCTGTGGCGTCGGTGGCCCAGGGAAGGGGAGGCTGAGGCGATGGGACAACGTACAGCGCACGTGGGGAGGTCGGTCTGCGCAACGGCAAGGCCGGCGAGAGCGATGGCTACGGCGGAGAACTTCATGACGACCGTGTTTCTGCGGACGTGTGTGCTTTTTTCTTTTCTTTTTCGCGGGTTGTGTTGCGCGACGCTCGGTGGGCTTCGGTCGGAGTTCGAGTGGACGTGTCGTGGACAGGTGTGAGCGTTGAAGTAGTATGATGCGGTTCGCGAGAAGACGAGGACAAAGCAGTTTAGGCTGCTGCGGGGGAAGGAAAAGAGCGAGTAGAAAAGACCAAACAGGTGAGAGCACGAGAACCCGGGAGGGGGGGAAAAAAGGCTGAAGCTTGTTGACGCTACGCAACACAGATGGTGTCTGCAACCCGCGGTGGCATGCCTTAGCCTGATTCGAACCATCCCTTCCTACCCTTCCATCATCCATGGGCGCCGCCGGCCTTATTTTGGTCGCCCCCTTCCTGTCGACAGGCCCCCTTGGTAAGAGGACTGCTGCTCTCCTGGCTGGAAGATCACACCAATCATTACGTTGCACCGCCGGCGCCGTCGATGCGTCTCATTGGCTGCCATCCCACCTCTCTGGGTTCAACAAAGTTTAAACTTTTGGACTCTGGAGCTTATTGGAGAACTCATTTGCCCTGGGAAATAAAATGTTATCCTCTTAGCATGCATGCTAAGTCAGGGTCGCCCAGGCCAACCCGAAGAAAGGCAAAACAAAAAAAAAAAAGCAAAAAAAAAACCCCCACGCCGGAAGAACCGGAGAGCTCCTGTGGACGGTTACGGTCCCCTTCCCCTCCCATCCCTTCCCTCCCTTTCCCGTCCCCCCCGTCCAGAGGGTTGGACGGTCCGGGATGGGGCAGACGTGGCCGTTCCCGGGCCCGGGTCTGTCGGGGGCCCCGTCGGTGTTTGCATTCGTCCTGGTCCACCTGGCCATCCGTTGTTTGGGTTACCGCCGTGTCTGACTGCGAGGGAGGGACTGAAACATCATCCCAAAGTTTCCCGAGATTATCGACGCGTGCTGGCTCGCTTTACCCAGATCATTGGTGCGGACGAGGATCTCCGTTCATCGACCGTGTGCCGCGGCAGGCGAGCAAACGTTGTTTTCTTTTTCCGGCGTCGCCCTGCTTCTTTCTGTCCTTCGTCTCCGGACGAAAAGCCAGAGGACCATCTCTTCCGCAGGATGAGGCGGTGGGTAAAAAAAAAATAATGAAAAATAAAATAAAAACAGAACCGCCCGCCGACATCCTGGGCCCGCTCGGTCGACCCGCAGCCGCAACCAACATCACTTGGCCCACAACGCCGGACGTCGTCTCCTACGTCAGCCCCGCATCGGGCCTTACCTCCATGGCCCAGGGACTCGGGAACGCGCGCGAGGGCTGAGCAGCATCATACGTATGTTTCACTCGGGGGAAAAGCAGAAGCAAGGGGCGCGCGCTTCCGTACCCCCCCCCCCCCCCCCCCCCCCCCCCCCCCCCA
>LFIW01000045.1:0-14983 GCA_001625285.1 Colletotrichum incanum
CTCTCCCCCCCCCCCAACCCGTTGGTTGGATTGGAACTCTGATGGAACTCGGATGGAACGGCTGGGACTGCTGAGGACTACTGGGACTCTTGGAGCTTGGGAAACGGCGTTGCGATTCCGGATGTGATTGGGCTACGCCGCATGCATGGGCTCACTCCCGCATGCGATGGGCGGGCGTCTTCTGGGCCCCGAGATCCAGAAAACAAGTGAAAAATACAGAGGTAGGGAGATGGGAGAGGCACACAGCGCGATGCGGCGCGGCGCAGGTTTCTTCAGCATTCTCCCTCTCCGCCGCCCTTTGTCAAAAGGAGCAGCCCTCCCGGACGCCAACGGTTTGTCATTGGGGCAGCCAGCGAGCCTCCCTATTCGAACCCCGGTTTTCCCTTCCAAGGGGGAGCCCGGCCCGTGAGGAGAGACCCTGGCGACGTGAGGGAGGGGAGAGCGAGAGAAACTTATTCCCGTGATGGGATCTGTATGCTGGGGGGCGCAAACGCGATCGCTCCCTGCAGACTGCAAGTCTGACGTTAGGTTGCTGCTTATTGCCCGTCGTCGTTTGAGTCCGTCCGTATTCGAGAGTTGCGGTGCATCCGCCTTCGGGCTTTTGGTTTGCGACTGCGGCCGTCTCCTTCGAGCCCGGCACGACTCATGAGCGCTGGCTGCCTCATCTGCCCATGCGGGGAAGGGATAGATTGCACTGTGGATGTGTACACCACTCGACAGCGTATACTCGCAACCCTGGTTGAAGTCAAACGCGGCGAGACAAGGTGCAGTCGCTGACTTGCAATCCTTCTGCGATACGGCCGACGCCATCGCTCTGCCCTACCCCAAGAAGGAGAGAGGTTGTTTCCCGTTTCTGCGAGGCGCCAAGGGCACCTCTCCAGATACTACAGGATCAGTAGCGGTCACAAAGTGCAGAGTAACAGTCAGATGAAGGACTGAGGGGTTGGCTTACATCCAATGGCGAGTCGTTCTCTTCAAGCACCGCAGTCCACCAGCAGCCGATGGGGTAAAATAACAAGACGGGCTGCGGGCGGTGTTATTAGCTAGAAGAACATCTAGAAATCAGCACGGTTTTCACTCCATGTCAGCGGGCTGACGTTTGAAACCCGTGAACCGAGTAATCAATATCTCGAACCGTTTTACCAACACTGGCACGAACTAGGTGGTAAGTTTTCTAGAGTGAAAGGTCAAACAACCTTCCCCCCCCTCCCACAGCTCTCTATATTCTCAAGATATCTGTAAAGTCTATCCGACAGTGAAACCCGGATCCGACACCTCAACCCCACCGTCTCGAGCGCGATCCCATTGACCACGGCCGCACAGTCTTGCTCTCCACCACGACCGGGTCAGCAGCCATCTCATACCTCGTCTCCGACGCCTCGACCTCAAATGTCTCGTGGCTCTCGGCCGGTAACCCCGTCTTCCAATGCGGCGGCGGCGACGACCGCCACGGGACGGCACCTTTCTCGCGCAGCTGCCGCTCGGCGTACATGACGATGTCGCCATGCGTGTGCACTGCCGCGTTTTGCCTCTGCACGTGTCTGCGTACCGTCCATGCGGCGAAGACGAGGAGGGCGAGGGCGGCGAGGGTTCCGCCGACGGCGATGCCTGCGACTGCGCCGCTGGGCAACTGGCTGGCTGGCGCGGCGGGGCTGGCGGACGGTGTCGGCGTCGGCGTCGGTGTCGGAGTTGAAGAAGATGTCGCAATTGCTGGTGCGAGGGCGAGAGTTGTCGAGGCGGCCGGGGTGCTTGTCGGGCCGGATGCTGTTTTGCTTGACAGGGTTGCTGTTCTTGCGGACGACGCCGACGTTGTACCCTCGGGTTCCGTGATATTGAAGTAATGAGACGTCGCGCTTCCCACCGTCTCCCCGGTTCTGAGTAGCTGGAGAAAGTACACCGGGCTCAGATCCGGATCGTGGTGCGAGGGGAAGCCGGCGTAGCCTACAGTCCACACCAGGCTCTTTGCTTTCGAGTTGACTTTTTGACGACCGTCAGCCCCCGGCACTGCAAGACAGACAACGCCCAGTTTGCCCAGCCCCTTTTCCGCGAACTCACCAGCAAGCCTCGAATATGCCGGCTTCGTGTTCCCCTTTGGTTGCTGCTGCCATAGTACCAGGTCCATGGACTTGAAACTCATCTCCCATTGCAAGTCGATCTTGTCCCCGAGCGTGTAGACGGGGTTGTCCCGATAGTCCCCCGTCGGGCCGGGTCCCGGCGGTCGGCGGAAGCGGTTTTCGGAGCGGGCGCATATCGGATAGAGAATGCCCAGCAGGACCACGACAAGAAGATGCATCGTGAAAGCCCCTGGCACTTTGGAGTGGCCGTCGGTCTCCAGAAGAGAGCAGAAACCCGGAGGGCCAGAGGGAAGAGGAGAGAGAGCATGTTATCCGGATTGCAGGGGCTCGTCAACATTATTGCTCGTTTTCTTCGCCCGGCATCGCTCAACCGTTGCTACGGGCTGTGCGTCTAGAAAGGTGAAGTTCTTATTTATGAATCGTCCTAGCCACAGCTCCAGTCCGCCCACCCGCCTAGATCTGGTCTCTAGTGTGGTTTCGAGACGGTCAAAGTCCCGACGCCACGAACTGTGCTGCTATTCACGTCGCGCCAAGCAACGCCTGCTTTCCAGAGACCTGATCCGACAACGTGGTCGAGATAAGATAAGAGACGAGAAACAGGACCTTGGGACTCCTGTTTACCAAATTTAGGGATGAAATGGGGGCGACCTGTACCGTCTTCAGGCGGTGCAATGTAACCCTGTGCGGGTGGTCGCAGCCAATCCTGAGCCGCACACCACCAACAACACCTTCAGCCCCCCTCGAAAGCAACCAATCCATGATACGTCCAAAGTGCACACCACCAACTTTGTTTCGTCACAGATGCCATGAGAGACACGAGCAGGCCATGTGGAAAAGATGCAAAAACACAAAATGAATCTCCCCGACTGGGATTCAAACCCCACCACAGAGAGGGGTGCTTTATGGTTCGGCCTGCAGCACAGCATTCCGACTCGGAAAAGACGCGCACAGGCCAACATCATCGTGCCTCATTTCCATTCACACGGCCATGCGTCGACGCGCGCCGGCTGCAAGCACTGTTGATGCAAAGCAGTGACAAGCAGATATCCTCACCTCTAGACTATCGGGGATTGGTGAATGTGTGTGCATCCACTGATAGTTGGTTGGGAGGGGAACGCAACTTGCGGAGGTATGGACCCCCCACTCACGGCTTCGGCTCGGTACCGCCGACCTGGTACGTGGCACCCGGCACTGATGGGCAGGGGTTGCAGATGGAAGGGCACAGCATCGGGTGCTGTGCCGCATCTCCCCTGTTTTTCCTCTCAGTCTTTCGTTTCTGTTTCTGTCGTCTCGTTCGTCCCATCTCCCCCCGGTGTTCCTGCCCCATTCATCGTCTTGCTGGAGTCCCTATATCACGCAACACTGGACCGCGATAGGGGCAAGAAGAGCGGGAACGATGAGCAAAACTTCGTGTGACGCCCCGTCCGACTTTTTATACGTGGAGGTTGTCACGAGCCTCCCCTCTCGAATGCATTAGCCTTGACGAGGCCAGAAACATGACGGTTTCAAGCACGATGATGATGATGAGGATGAACTATCAGTCCATGACCTAGACTAAACACTCTAGGTGTAGAGAGGTGGGATTGCAAGTCGCGGGGCAGCCATGCCACTCCAAGCCACGCATGCATCGCCAAGATCACACAATAGATCCCGCCGTCCTCATTCGCCCCGCCGGAAACGACACCGTTCCTTCTCGTGGGTGTCCCGATACCACTTTGTCGTCAAGACTCTGGCGCAAGGCCCGTTCCTGCACTGGTACCCTTGTCGTTTCTCTCGGGTGAATGCGCATCCTTCACGGAGGTGCTTGTTGCGGTTGCTGACGCTCGAAAACGTCTTGGTGCACTGCGGGGTCAGGCATGGAAGCCTGTCTCCTCGGGTCCGATGGTCGCGCGATGCTGGACGCGAGGACGATGATGCACCGGCGCTTCCCATGCTGCTGCACCGGGAGTCAACAATGCTTCCGGGGCGTGCTAGGTCGGCAGTGACTTACCTGATACTGGAGGAGGATACGTTGCGACGCACGCCCAGCGTGTTGAGGGATGAGAAGCTGCTGGATGGAGTGATGCATGCATCCGACCCGTATGCGGTCGATTGTGATGTGAACAATGGTGTTGCTGAATTGGGATCAACATGAGAGGAACGGATTGAGATGCCATGCATCTTTAGATAGGCCGTCACAAGAGCGCAGCAGCGGGCGTGCCCCGCTGGCATAGAGGCAAAGACATCAAAGGCGTGTTCTCCAGATGCCGAATGAAGATCTAGTCGCGCGTCAGCCATGAATCGTGTCAGGATGAGAGTAGGCTTGCGCGTACTCAAGATCAATGCAAGCACAACCGAAAAGGCCACCGAAACGAGCAGCAGCATCGTGGCGGACAGCAAGTCCTCCCAGCCGCCAACCTCCGCTGATGATGGACCTGTCCGTGTCGAAGCCGTGTCCTCGAGTTGATCCATATGCAGAAACTCCGCCCACACAAGGTCGTCCCGTTGGGTTGAGGAATTCGCATATGAGCTTTGATACGATTGTGAGCGGCTGGGAATCGCCTGGCCCTGGCTGAAGCCTAGATGAGTCTCCTGGTTCTCGAAGGCTCTCTGGATGGCTGCAAGCCTACTGCCGGGAGTGGAAATCCTCGATGGCACAGATTCTTTGCGCTTCTCAAGCAATATCAGATTCTGGACCAAGTCTTGAAAGTGGGAAAGGCTGTCAGGATCGGGCTCCGAAGGCACGTCGCCTGATGGAGTATATGCCCACATACGGAGCGCTAGATCGTCGAAGAGGGCTTGCGATGAAGCGGGCAGGATTGAACGCCAACGGTCAAGGTCGTTGACGAACCTGTCTCAGTGTTAGGCTCGCGAACGTAGGCCGATGAGAGAGAGATCATTTGCCCATTGTGTCCTTATCGGTTCTAGGACGAGTGTGGACTTACTGGAAGAAGATAGTCTCGTCGTGTGTAAAGAGGGTAAGGTATATGGCGTTGGCCACGAGAAGCGAGTCAACAACCTCCGGCAAGGTTGACGGCGGACTGTCTTGCATCAAACCACGAAAGGCATCTAGACCGCGGGCCCATACGTTGTTCGCGAAGACGTACTTGCTAGCAAGATCTCGTACGTCAACGTGATCCGAGCAGGTACAGACATCGCGAAGCTGGGAGCACAACGCGTACATGCACGAGACTAGGCCCTGCCCCAGGGCTCGACGGCTATGCCGGGAGCGTTTGCGCCGAACCGGCTCCTTGGGACAACTGGCTGCCCGATCTCGATCCCGACGATTCGCTCTCTGAGTACTAGCTGGCGGATTCGGCCTACCGCTGCTGAGCAGTTGCTGAGGGTCCTCGGAATGGACGGTAGCCTCCGCATCTAGTGGCGCTGGAGGCACTTCTCTGGCTTTGGCTTGATCCACGAGGCTAAGATCCGCGAATGATTCGAATGTGTTGTCCGACATTAGCGTTCCAGACATGTCCATAACCCCAAAAGAAAGCATGATTTCCATGATCTTGTCGTCTGCATTGGAGACTGCCATGGCAACTGCTTCTCTCAGCCCGTCTGGAAAGATGTTTCTGGAAAGAATCACCCTAACAATGTCGGGTTGCCCCCAGTAAACTGCAGCAGAAAGAGGTGTCAGGACAACGTGTTCCACGCTGCCTTCTGCCAAATCGCTATGGTGAACACCGAAAAATGACGTTCCCTGTTGGAGAAGACCATCCACTTGCTGGACGTGACCAAGGCGGATGGCGACGTGGAGCGGGTCATGCGTGATGTCTCGGAGGAAGGAGCCGTTTTGGCTCGTGGATTTGTCCCTCGTTCGTGAAGCGAGGTCGAGGACGTAACGGTAGATGTCCAGCCGGCCTCGGTCGAGCAGCTCAAGGAGCAGATCATGGTTCGTCTCCCATTCGACTTCGCCGGAGCGGACGACGGGCTCGCAAAGATCATGCAAGGCAGTCATGTCCCCAGAAAGTGCGAGCTCGGCGAACCTAGAAGCTAACGCTTCGAGGAAAGCGTCGTCCATCACGTCGGGGAGAAGTCCAAGAGAGAAACAGGCATCTAGGTCATCCAGGCCAGCATCGACACTTCGTTGGTGCATGTCGTGCAACTGGCCGAGAGACAGGTGGCCGTTGGATCGATACACTTCGGTACCGATTCCTGCATACAGGGCTCTGTCGAGAAGGAGATCACGGACGAGCAGCCGCAGCTCGACCGTGGAAGGGTGCGATGGTGAAATGGTTTCAAGGTGCTGCAGGTGGGACTTGAGCGTCGTGTAGTTTGAGAGGATCGAGGGGAAGTCAAAGGGCGAGGGCATGGCGATGGCGAGTGACTGCAACAATGTCAAGCTCCGGATCTCAATGCCAATCGTCTTGGAAGGACGGCATTTGGAAACGGTGAACGCCGGCAGAGAACCAGGAGGGGAGTGAAGGGGAAGGTAGATGCCCGCGCCAGGCGACATGGCTTGGAACACGTCGCCGCTGTAGTTATCGAGGGCATTGTTAGCCAATCTGCTGGTGTGACCGCGACATCGCGAGCCCTCTGCCATCATAGAGACACCATCCAAATTGTTTCACTCTGAAATGGTCGGATGTGTTGGATGTGCTGACCATAAAAACAGGTTCAGATACCGTATGGTGAGACAAGAATAGTCCGAACCCGCGGGTCAAGTTTAAGCATAACGAAGCAAGAGAATAATTGACAGCGAATTTACGATGCATAAAGAGACATAGAACGTTCCAGTGAGATGAATTAGATGAACGATCGGCGTACCTTTCGAACACTTCGGTGTAGGCGAAGCAGGGTGCATCGTCAAGGAAGTCGTGGCTCGTGGATGCGGCCCTGCCGCAAAAGCTCGAGTTGGGCCATGATAAGGCAGCCGGGTGAGACTTGAGATTCTCATCGATATCGGCGAGGCGTAGGTTGAGTCCGAGAGATGACAAGGAGGCCATCTTGGCGGTTCAAGAGGGCATTGGTGAGGTGGAAGCAGGGGGGATTCAACAGCCAGGATGAATCTCACGCCAAACTAATGGGTGAGAGAGAAGTACATGCTATGACACGCAGAGAACATGGAGACCGAGGCGAGATGTGGGATAACGAGCACGGTGAAGCTGGGAGAGTTGGTGTTGATGAAGGGGTGCCTGGAGGCGGCCGCGCGGATGAGGCTGACAGGCAACGCCGGAGGTGTGGTGGGTCCTCGAATTTAGGAATCGGCGGCAGGTCACGCGGGGGACGCCGGTCTCGTTGTGGTTGGGCAGAGTTGGGGGTAGTCGGCATGCGACGGTATGCGCGTCGAGAGACGTGATGCCGTGCAGGAACGCTGCGGTTAGGACCGGTGGCCGATGATTTGCAGAGCGAGAGTTGATGCTTGCATTCCCAATGCGCGGATTGCTGATGATGATATCGCCCTGGACTGCCTACGCCTTGGCGGTCGCTTCCACCTCGACATGTTGGACATGTTTGATACCGAGTTTAGGAACCTCCGCTGCGCGTCGGTATGCGCACATGCAGCGAGTATGCAGTAAAAGGTGACCACGGGACTGGCGATCGACTGGACAGATGGAGATTTGGTATTTGGTGGATGTGCATCGAAGGGGTCCAAGAATGGAGAAGAGAGCTTTGATGAAGCTTTGGTGACGGTGACATCGCCCAAGTGGGTGATCTACGTACAGTGCCAATTGAGTATTCTGACCTGCACACTGTGACCCACTTGGTTGATTTTCGCCCACTGCCATTGGCCGATGCCTGCTTAATTGAAAGGCCTCCACGACGCGTCCAGACGCGTCTCCCCCGGCGCCAACGCCCGTAGCAACATCCAATTTGCATCTACTCCCCTCCACGTACAACACCCAGCCCACCGACTCATAACGACATACACGCACACACACACACACACACACACACACACAACGCCAGTATGTTGCGGCACGATTACAACCGGATCGATCCCAAGCGGCGCAATGTCGTCGACCACCGCAAGAAGCAGTTTGCCTCCCCGGCCTACAAGGAGGTCGACTACCCCCACCGCCTCAACTTCTACGCCGACGCGCCGACCGCCGATATTACCCTCGAACAGTTCGAGCAATGGGCCATTGACCGGTTGAGGAGTAAGTCCCCCGAGCGTCCCTCCCGTCCGCCTTCGTACAGCTGACGCGTTCCATCAGTCCTCGCCGAGCTGGAAGCCTGCGCGTTCCGCAATAAGTCCCCGCAAGAGGTCGCAAACCACATGAAGCCGCTCCTCGACAAGTACCTCCCCCTCGAATCCAACAGCTCACACTCGCCGAAACTCTTCGCCCAGCGTCAGAAAGACCACTACAGCCACTTCATCCTGCGCCTGGCCTTTGCGCGAACCGAGGACCTCCGCCGCCGCTTCACCCGCGTTGAGACTATGCTTTTCCGACTGAGGCTCAACAGCGACGACCAGAACGAACGCTCCGCCTTCGTCAGCAGTCTGGACCTTGACTGGTGGGAAGCCGTAACGGACGGAGAGAAGCGCGAGTATGCATCCGAGTTGGCTGCCATGTCGCGCGGCTGGGGCAAGGTGGTCTCGACGGAAGACGACACATGGTTCAAGGTCGACTGGGACCGCGTACCGGAACTGGTGGAGCAGCGCAAGGTGTTTTTGAAGGCAGGCAAGGCTTTCGTTCCGGGGAGAGAACAAGCCAGCATGGTTGTTGGCGAATTCGTCTCGCGGTTAGAGAGGCAGCTAGAGGTAAGGCGTCCTTGTTCGACAAGAAACACAGACAACCATTGACAACCTCCAGCTCACGGCACGCGCCCTCCCCCGACTCGACGAGGACGACCGCCTCACTCCGATCCTCGACCACCTCTCCAAGAACTTCATCACGCCAGACAGCTCCTACAGCTCCAACACAGCCGCACCGCCCGGCGCCGAGATCACTGCCCGCAACATCGACAACCTCGCCCAGCACTTCCCCGCCTGCATGTCGCACCTCCACCGCTCACTGCGCCGCGACGCCCACCTGAAGCACTACGGCCGTTTCCAGTACACCCTCTTCCTCAAGGGCATCGGCCTGAACCTCGAGGAATGTCTCGTCTTCTGGAGGCAAGGGTTCCGCAACATTACCGACGACACCTTCAACAAGGAGTACCGCTACAACGTGCGCCACGTCTACGGCGAGGTCGGAGGCGACTCGAACCGTCGCGGCGGCGGTTACAGCCCCTTCAGTTGTCAGAAGATCCTTACGGAGCACCCGCCCAGCGCCGGCGAGGCCCACGGCTGCCCCTACCGCCACTTCAACCTCGAGAACCTGACGGCTCTGGTCCAGAGCATGGGTGTCAACGACCGGGCCACGCTGCAGGGAGTCAAGGAGGACAAGGAGAACCAAAAGTTCCACATGGCGTGTAATCGGTACGTCTCCAGGCTCCGTTTCCGTTGAGGGCGGAACGACTAGCACTACGACCGTTTCTAGGGGTGTACTCCAACTGACATGTCTCCAGCGTGTTCGAGCATTTGCACAAGCAGGAACTCAAAAAGGCAAAGGACGAGGGCGTTTTCACGTCTGCACAACTCGAGACCATCGTCCACCCCAACGAATACTTTAAGCGCAGCTACCTCCTCAAGAACCTTGAGAAGGGGGCGGATGTCAAAATGGAGGGGTGAGCCGAGCAAGACCCTGCCCTCCGTCTGTGAGTGGTGGCAGCAGTCACGGGAGTGGTTGGAATGTGACAAACAGGACGGGCTCTGGCATGGGGGGGCAGCCGAGCATGGCAGCCAAGCTTTTCTGCGGGAAGCTTGTATCAGTAAGCTCGGCGGAGGACGGAGAAGCGGCTGCCTGACTAACGATGCGTGGCTTGATGAAAGGGACTGGTTCCACGGCGGTCTGGACCACCCAGAACTCTGCCGTGGAGGACAAGAGGATAAGAGAGAGGCGTTGAACAACGGGAGCATGTGTCTCACGAGATTATTACCTTGCGCGCAAAACTGGCTGGTCTCACGGACCTTTGGAGATATCGGCGTTTTCTGGTTGGATAGGATGCGACGGACTTTGGCGGAGGGGAACTCAATGTTGTGCGCTTAGGTTCGTTTCTCCAGGAAAGTCATTCCAACACTCTTGATTGTCTCTTTTTCGCAATGTTTTGGCATTCCCACGTGTCCCGAGTCTCGTTTCGAAAGGGAGTGGTGGGAAGAAGGGCCGGGGGGGGGGAGGCTTTGCTCAGAGGCCGATGGTTCCGCTGCCCGTATCTCGCAACCCGAGGAGAAGCCTTAAGCTCCGTCAGCACGAAAGGGGAATTTTTATTCTGTTTTGTCTTTTGTTTTTTGTTTTTCCCCAATTCGATCTCGCTCCCCACGACGGCTCCTTCTCGGGCTTCGAGTGTTTCTTGTCGTCCGGTGATTGATTACGTTCATTTTCCCTTTTTTCCCTTTTCCCTCGGCATGTTCGGGGCTCGAGGGGGTCACGACGGTTTGGGTTTCACGATCTGGGACTTGGCGCGGACTCGGCCGCGACGGTGCACGGTAAGGGAAATCTGGTATCTGGCTAGACAACGGGTGCCCGTTGTTGCTCTTCATGTTGATGCTGGGCTCGTTTCCGATTCTCCCCCGACTGACAAAGGAAGACGGGACTGGTCTGGACCTCGGGTCTTGGTCGTGGTGGAGCCTAGATTACGGCAGCCCGCGGGTGCTTCTTCGCGAGTTTAATTGGAATAGGGTTCGACTCTAGCTGGGTAAGGGTAAAGAGGGCGTGTGTTTGCCGATGGACGAGAGCCCACCCGCTGGTGTAAGATCAACGGCAAAGGGGGCCTGAGGGGATCACGAGAGGCGCAATGGTCGAGACGTGGCGGCTTGGTCCAAATTCTCCCTTTGCATCGAGCCGATGGAGTCGCGATCGCAAACTGGTGCAAGTATCGAAATCGCGAATGTCGCGAGATGCCCATGTGTGCGTGCGCGCTTGTTTGTCAGAGTCGAAGAATGTCAAACAAAAAAACGCATCTCATGCGGCGTTTCTGGCGCCCAGAGCGTCTGCAATGGCGATTTTGCCGGAATGAGACGTGTGATCACCCCCGCTGGGACCCTTCGCCCTCCGTCCCGTCCTATCGCCGCATTCACGAGGCCTCCCTGCGAAGGATGTTGAGAATGAGATGCCATTGAAGCGGGGAGAAGGAGATTAGGTGATGGCGTAGATGTGTCTGGCTTATTCGCGCACGCCTCAGCCCAGAGCCTGGGCCCCCGAGCCGGAGAGAAGCAATTCCCACCTCCGCGTTGGTGATAGCCGAGGCGCGGCGGCCAGAGTCATGGTCAGATCATCGTCAACTTCACCGGTTCGTCCAGGCCCCCATGCCAGAAAACCACACGCCAAACAGTCACATTCTCAGCCAAGCGGACAACCAGAAACCGCTACAGAAGCCGAGAGTCCCTTGCCAACACCCATGCACGCATGGTGTAACTTGGGTGAGTCCCCAACGGACGTGGCCAGAACAGCCTCATGCGGCGCAAATCATCCCTCAGCGCGTCGACCGGTCTGGACCCTCTGGCCTGTGTCCTCCCTGGTCTGGCCCCCCCCCCCCGGAGTTCGATGGACGGGTCTAGACCTCCCTTCCGTTGGCACCCTTGGTGAACCGTTACACAGGAACTGGTCTGGTCTCGGGCCTGGTCTTATCTGTCTGCTGTCTCGTGCCAGGGCTGGAACTTGGAAGAGTCGCAGGAGGAGCAGCCCAGCTTCTGAGCTAGGCGGCTGGTTGCCAGGCAAGGACCCCTGGAAAAGGCGTGAGAAAGGGCACGAAAGAGTACGACCGTACGACCAGGCCGAAGGGAATCTCGCGGGAGAGAGACGGCGATGCAAGGGTGCACCAGTTCGAGACTCTATCGCCTCCCGAAGTCTTCGGGTTCGCGATGGCGAGATGTGTTTCTCTTCTCGTAGGTCGGGAGCCCGGAGTGGCGGGCGAACTTGCACCTCGATCTGTGGAGTTCCCAGCGTCAAGACCTTCAGCTGAAATAGACGGCGAGCCGGAACAGAAGCAAATTTCAGTTGAGGCCAGACAAGGCGGCTCTGTTTGATTCTGCTCTGCTCTGTGCACCGCTTACTTCCGCATCGTGGACCTGGATCTAGAACCTGGTGGTGTATCCCTAGAGGCCATTCGCGAGGTCGGGGCGCGTCGTGCATCTATGCAATAACCCACCACACGCCTCCAAATTTCCCGCCATGAGGAATCATCGTGGCCCTGTTTTCCCCACCGGCTACGTTTTGACCCTTCCGTTTTGCATGCTCTTTTTTTTTTGCAGAAACAAGATTGGGGGTTACTGAGGGGCGTGTGTGCTACGGCGCCGCAAGCAAACTGGACAGGAAACCTGACGAGGAAACGGACGAGCCAGCCATGGGGTTAACGGTTGGGTCGGTTTTATGCACAATGAGGTCAGGTTCCGCGTCTGGAATGCTTGGCCCAGACTCACCTCACCCAGCGGGCCATTACCCCCCTTCCCTCTTTGGTCTGGCCTGGTCTTTGGGGGGGGGCTCTTGTAAACCAAACCTGTCTGGTTTCCGGAGGGATCTGCAGTGCGCTAAAGACGTATGGTAAGTTGGCTGCGTTAGTCTCAGACGAAGCTGTATTCTCCAGCCTGTAATTCCTCCCCAGACAGACAGCAACATAAGATATTGAGATGTCTGGAAACCAAGGATCTAAGAAAAGCATCAGGGTCCCCCCTCCCCTCCAAGAGACCCTGCCACCGGACGACGATAGGGGACCTGTTTTTCCCCAGTTGGCAAGCCCGAAACCACTCTGTTCTGGGTAAAACCTCTTCCAGACGAGATGCACACTCCCATCCCCCCAAGGTGTCCTATGTTTAGGACCCCTCTCTGCCTGCTGCAGCAACTGCGCCTACGACGCCCAAAAGGCCAAGACATCCTTATTTCTGCGGGCGCGCATCAGCGGAACAGTTGTGGACGTCCTCAGACAAGGCGGGAAATGTCTTGGAACGGTAGGGCAGGGAAGAGCCGCGGCAATGCGGCAGCGAGCGCGGCCGGCGCCATTGATGTCTTTTGCGCGTCTGTGTGATCCCCCTATGACGCCAGACCGGACCCCGGGTGACGAAATGCCGTGCTTGCTTGCTAGCGTGCACCGCGGCGTGTCTTTCGAGTGAACCCCCAAGTTTATTTGGTGGTTCCTGTCTCGGATCTGCTTGTCGAATCAGCCGGTTGGCAGGTGAAGACGCAACGGAAGACAGGGATGGGGGAGGGAGATTGGGTCTGAGGACAGAAACAGTTGGGAATAGCGGCATCCGTCGTGCTACCAACAGCGCACGTCATTGATAGTCGTGTATCGTGCCACAGCTTCTTCGACACGCCCACACCCTAAGGCGGAATGCACGGGGAACGAGTAAGGCAGAGCCGTAAGGCTTGATTTTGGGCGTGTTAGGCCACTCCACAGCAATCAATGTTTGATTAGGTGCAGCGAAGATCGATTTGCAAATTGTCCTAGGCGAGCACCGGCGTGCCGGGAAACGGGGGGGGGGGGGCCCTCGGACGACATGTCAAGATCCCGACGGAGTGGGTTGAGTTGTCCTCGGGCTCGACGCCTGCGCGACGGCGCCTCGTTAGGCACGTCGACATTCAGGCCTCGGCCGGTGAGTCCTCAACAATGATCGTCACAGTAGGGACGAGAGACGTGAGGCCATTCGCAACGCGCCTCGCCGTCTTAGCTGTCCCGTTCTGGCCGGTCCAGCTCACCGGGGCATACGCCACACCCTCCACGGCCTCTCGGCCTCGTCATAACTGGTCCCCCGATGACCGTCCGGCGCGAAACCAAAGGGGTCCATCCCACATGTCGGAGCGATTCTCGGTTGTGTGAGGCGCCAGCATCACGCCGTCGCCGTTTAGCCTTGAGCCTCACACCTCGAAGCTCGATGCTCGAACTGTCGGCCCAAACGCAAAGGCCCCGTGGGTGCCGAGGTCTGGTTTGCCGGTGAATGATTCCAAACTTGACATCAACCCGATCGTTTGGGAGTACGATCCCGAATACGCATGCCGAAACTTTGGCTAGAGGCATCGCCGAGCGGGCCGTCTCTTACACTACGGATCAGTTACCGTACTCGGCAAATTCTCCATCGTGCGCTTTCATGCCTTCACGGACGAACACCAGACCAGACGAGACAAGGCAACCGGACTCTCGGGCTCTTTTCGTGCAGCGTTTTGCGTTACGGATACGCGATACCGTACGGGAACCCTACGCCCCCCCCTCCCCCCCCGCTCCGCTCCGTTCCAGAACTCAAAGACAGAGGACGGTGACAGGCGGACGGTAAGACCACACTCTAAATCATCGGACGAAGGCTGTTGCCTTTTCGTAACGCTGGAAGTGAAAGGCGAAACCAAGACGCCAGCGATCGCAACTGACGGGAAAGATTGGCGCAGAAAACATGGAGGGTGGACCCCGGAGCCGATCTCTCCCACGCCATTACCGGAACCTGACATCATTCTGCGCACCATGGTCTCCGCCGGCCATGTCTAGACTCTTGAGGGCCGCCGGGGGGGCACGCGTCACTCGGTTGGAACACCTCGTCTCACCGGGCGATGGACTCGGACGACTTGTCACGGCCAGAGTTGGTCCTGATTCCATGCTGATGCCATGGCGACATCAATCGGTTTGGCGTGCATAGGCGAGCGCAGCAGCAGCAGCACCAGATCGAGATAACCCCGACGCGGGAGGAGATGGTCGTGCGAGTCAAAAATGCACAACAAAACTCAAAAGACCAGGGAAAACCCCCCACGATTTTGGGTAGCATGTCATGCACTCCCATGAGTCGAGGTGCAAGAATGACATCTTGTTTTGCCCATCACGATGCACCGGCCACGCGGAGACGGTGCCGTCGGCCGGGAAGATGGTACGGTATCCGGTGTCGTCCAGGCCTCTTCCCCCCCCCCTCCCTTTCCCACCCCCCCCCCCCCCCCCCCCCCCCCCCCCCCCCCCCCCCCCCCCCC